>APFE031087581.1:53910-69379 GCA_000404065.3 Pinus taeda
CCCCCAAGCAAAAGAAGAAAAAATGCTAGGAAGTAGGCTGGGTAGGTAGTTCTGAGGCTGTTGAATTGCTGACAAGTTCCAAGTTTGTAGGTATCCTATCATGCAGAACATAATCAACAAAGATTTGTAAGAAAAAGGCTCGAATGAGGTATAACTAATTCCCCTTCTCTGCTTTCCCCCAATCATTAACTAACATCCCCAAAAAGAGGTCAAGATCTGCTTGACACCTCTTTAGTTCATCATCTTCATCACTCTGGTTGAGTAAAGATCTGCTTTACTCAAATTTGTTCCATATCTTCTCCCGAAATATGGTCCTACCCCCCCGCAACAACCTAAGTTTCCCCCAAACTTGGCACTTTCTTACCAACTCCACACTAACCACTAACATTATTATGTAGCTCCCTATGTTTCCCGTCCCCGTATTAATATTAAGTAAATTCCCCTTTGTAATATTCCCTCCCCCTGGTTGAAAAATAACCATAGCAAGTCCCAGGAATTGCTTAGTTTATCAGAAACTAAGCAAGAACCCAACCTCCGAAACCACCTATAGCATACTATGGAATCCTTCCTAAGTATAAAACTCCTCCGAAGTAGACGGACCCCTTCCGAAACTTCAAAGGCCCTTCACACCCACTTACTTACCTTTTTCCCTTTCAAAGTCGTTTTTGCATCGCAACCTCGCCATCTCACTTTCATGCAAAACATTGCCTATCTGTTCCCCGCCGATGCGACATCGTGAAATCAGCGTTCGACGATCACAAGCACCGAGTGTCCAATCTGTTCACCCCTCCGTCTCCCCCGATGCAATATCGCGATATCGCATATCGGCAATCACAAGCACTACATGCCCAACCTAATGATCCCCCTCTTTCCCTGCCGATGCGATATCGCGATATCGCATCGGAGTCTCTTCACCACAGTCCACCAATACCCCACCACGTTGTGCTGTACCAGGGACCCACTGATGACGTCATCCGTCGTACAGCCGACGCAGTGCTTACGTCAACAGCCAGAAAAGCCGAAAAGCTTCGCGCAAGGAGAAAAGTCGCACTTCGGAGCTCTAGATCAAGAAACAAAGGCAGTTTTCGATGCGCGAATAGCGCAAAGCGCTATTCGCGCATCACTACGGGAAATAGGCCATTTGGAGGAATCTTTAGGGAATCTTCTGATTTCCGAGCCCACTGCGTGCCGAAAAAGCCCGAAATCGCCCAATCATGCCAAAGGATCCGGTTTGAAGAGAGCAGCAGATCATTCACAGAGTTCAAAGTGTATCATATCAAATCAGCAGGCTTCAAGCGTGTCAAAGAGTATCAGTGGACGGCGGAAATCATCAATGTAGCGGGAAAGTGTATCAGGGAATATCTTGAGCAGCGGCCCAAAGCAAGAGAAATTGAATATCTTCTAGCAGATCCATAGGAGGAGAGCAAAATCACTTGAAGCTCTTAAATCATAATAATTGCGCATTCAATTCGCACCAAAGCCGAACTGCAGCCCCAAAGCACATTCACTTCAGCAGCTCGAATGTTGTATCCTGCGTGGCTATCCTGCTCCATATCCCCTTGTGACCAAGAAAACGCTCGCATGCAACAACCTGTGACTCCATGCCCAATGGTTCAAAACTTATAACACTTTACTGTGCCTCTTTACTCGAGAATCCTACCTTCCTCCCAACCACAGTCAAAATTCCCTTGAAGTCAGAAAGCTAGCCTAAAATCATCAACTAAGGTTGAATCTAGATCAACTGAGGTTGAATCTAAAGGAGAGAGCCCTCTCCGATTGCAGGTGGGCTAGAACCTGCAATTAGAAGATTGGTTTGTGGTTACCTCGGTCATATCCCTAATAGGAGCCTAGGGACAACCTGAGTGATAACAGAATGCAGGGCTAGATCATATATCCGCATTGAAACAAGAGAGGAGCCTATCAATTTAGAGGAGGGGCTACCTGACGTTCATCTGTTTGAGATGCACGTAGTAGACAATCATTTTGCAGACATTATCCACTTCCTTTCTACGGGAACAACTCCAAAGGGATACACTAGTCAATAGAAAAAATAATTGGTGGTGCACACGACAGATTTTTCTGTTATTGCAAGTCATTTTTATAGGATGGGATCGGATGAGATATTGTAACACTAAGTGCCTAATTTTGAATGAAGAAGTATACTAGTTGAAGCTCATGCAGGAGTTGCGGGAGGCCATTATGCAGGAAAAGCAACAACGCAAAATATTTTAAGCGTTGGGTTATGGTGGCCAACATTGCATAAGGGTTCCAAAGCATATTGTAGGGCGTGTGATGCATGTTAGAGAATCAGTAGGGCATCATGGAGGGATGAGCTGCCTTTGAATCCACAGCTATCATTGTATCCATTTGAGAAATTGGAAATTGATTTTGTACAACCGATTCAACCTCCAGGAAAGAAGACGTCTATGCAATATATCATCACCACGACCGAATATTTGACTAGATGGGCGGAGGCACAGCCCATGAATAACTATATAGGGGAAACAATAGTGAAATTTCTATTTGAGTATGTGTTAACCAGGTTTGGTTGCTAGAAGCTTTTAAAGATCGATCATGGTACGCACTTCCTCAATGAAACAATTAACGTGCTGGCAGAGGAATTCTAGGTTTATCACCAGAAGATTATGCCATATCATACTCAAGTCAATGGGATGGTGGATGCATTTAATAAGATATTATAGAACATGCTTACAAAGGCTTGGAATGTACAGAGGAATGATTGGTATGTGCATGTACCAGCTGTGTTATGGGCCTATAGAACTACTTGTAAGAAGCTTACTAGTCAGACACCATTTAGGCTGGTCTATGGCATAGAGGTTGTGATTCCTATGTAGTGTATCATGCCTAGTCTATGTATAGCAACATTCACAGGGATGGAAGACCGCGGAGCCTTAGAACAGTGGCTCGCACAACTGGCAGAGCTCAAATAAGATAGGTTCTTGGCTAGATTCCATCAACAGGTTCAGAAGGAACGCGAAAAAGGCATGGCATGATCGGCACATCAAACTGTGCACCTTCAAGGTAAATAATTTAGTTTTATTATATGACATCAAGTTTGATAAATTTCCAGGAAAATTTCAGATGCACTGGTTTGGGCCTATGTGATTAAAGAGATTACCGACTGTGGAGTAGCTCAGCTAGTGAAATTGAATGGAGATCCATTTCTGAGGAAGGTAAATGGAAGCTGAATGAAGCCATACACTAGGGATCCAAATCGATGACTACATGATGGTAACATGGTCTTAACACTCCAGGTAGCTGCAAGGAGGAGCAAGACTATAAACTACACTACCCAGGTTGTCGAGCTACACGACAACGGGTATGTGTGAAACAAGAGGATGTCATAGTACCAGAAGAAGAGTGAGGGGAGTTGTGCTATAGAGTTGAAGATAATGCAATGCAACCAAAAAGTGACTTTTACCATCACTGTTAATGATTTGACTACCAAAAGATGGTTAAGAAGAGTGGGCGGCTGGAATTTAAGGCATTTAAGGCTGAATTTAAGAGTGAAATCTTTGGAAATTTGCTGCCAATCTCACATTTATGGATGGATTTTGGGGGGAATGGTCGAATTTGAATTCGAATTCACCCATAAAATATGCATATCCATCTAGTGAGAAACACTTTGCATTCTAAGAGTTTCTAAGTTGTGTTGTCTCTTGTGTATGAATCGTGAGTTCTTTGAGGATTTTCTTGCAAGCCTCGTGTTCGATCAATATTCTGAGTCAAATAGAAAGCTTATTCGTGATATCATGTTAGGATTGGGTCCCATAGAAATTGAAAGCACTGGAGGTCCTATGCCCTCTAAGGAAGCTACCCTTGTAGTTGTGAGTATGGAGGTTCCAGCAACAGTGCCTACGGCGCTGAGGTTTCCTAGGCCGAAGCCTACGCTGACGAGAGATGTCCCCAAGCCAAAGAAGGATAAGAAAAATAAGTTGATTCCATTGTGTGAGTCACTATGAAAGCATGCAACGAACAAGGCCCAAAGGAAAGAAAAGCCAAGCTAGATGGAGAAGGGGAAGGTGGTAGATCTGGAAGTAGAGGAAGGCATGGAAGACATAGATATTAAAGAAGTAGATCCTATTTCAAAGCTATCAAAGTATATCCCTCCATGAAAGGGTAAGGTGAAGGTCTCGAAGGATCTAGATACCGGGCAGTTCTCCATCAACACACCCTTCTCTCCAGAGAATATCACCTTTAAAGGTCTGCACTTGGCGCGGGTCCCGCACTTGAAGCTCGAAGACTAGGATTTGACGAACCATGAAGAGTTCCCCCACCTTGCTACAAACACCTTCATGAAGAGGGTTTTCTACAAGGAGTCTGGTGTCACCACATTGGAGCTGGTGGAATAGATTCGCGGAGTCAACAAATTAGGTTTGTTGAACCTATTATGGGTGTCACATTATCATTGGTTAAACATGAACCTAATTTTCATTAAGAAGCTACTATGTTTGGTGCATGAAAGGTGCTCGTGGTTAAATGAGATGATCCCTATCACAGATATGTTGATCCATTGGATCACATTGTTACCCCATTCAGGACCGTATCGGCCAAGGCGTTTGGTAGAAATATGAGTGAGTGCAACATTGCTAAGAAGATGAAGGACAATTTAAACTTCTCAAAAATCCATGTGGGTATTCAATTACCATCATTACTGACCCCGCGGTCAAGATTGCCACACATATTTTGACTAGCAAAGTCATGCGAAAGTGTTTCATGGATAAGGTGCCAGTACTAGTGGTCTCATTGGCAGTGAAGTGCACGAAGGACGTATAGTTCAACTGGGCGTGCTACTTGTGTAGAGATTTCCTTGTGAACTACAAAGAGGCACTAAATGATAGTAAAAACTTTCACTATGCATGGTTGTAGCTCTCAATTGTGATGGTCACATGGGATTTGTCAAAGGATAGCTAGTTTCCTCCTATGGAGAATAATTTACCAAAAGAAAAAAAATTCACATCTCGTTGGGCCACAAAAGATGTTGTGTAAGTAACAGTGCTGATGGAGGTGAGTATTCACATGGTCATCAACTAGAAGTTGTGGTTGTCAACAACCATGCTTGAGCAACTCTCAGGGTACACGGAGTTTAAAGCAGACTTCCACCATATTTACATTCAGGAATGCAAGGACCACGACCATAAATGGTTTGACTTACCCTATCTAGCTACAGATGATGCTATTGTAGAGGTCATCAAGCGTTGGCCAACAGATTGGCATGTTGCATCCGATGAGGCTACCAGGACTAGAAAGTCCACGAAGAAAAATAAAATGGAATCGGCCATGTAGAAGGTTCAGCTATTGGCTGAGAAGAGGAAGAAATAGGCTAAGGAGAAGGCCCGAGTAGACACAGAGAGCGCTGCAAAGGAACAGGTAGAGCAGGAAGAGCGTGGATTTGAAAGGAGTCATAAGTCTCCTTCACCCCAAATGGAGGAGGAAGAGTGGCTAGAGCAAGGCGGTGGAGATCAACATGAGAGCACTCACTTCCGGGTGAAACAGTATAGGGAGTAGGAAAAGAAAGGACCACACAAAAAGAAAAAAGCCACCAATTCATCACTAGATCCAATTACCTTGATGGAGGACGACATGGAAGATATTGGACATTAGGTGTGGGATACAACAGCAAAACTGATGCAACATTTTGAGCAACAATAAAAGCAAGAACTAGTTGCCATATAGATAGGTTTGCACAAGCTACAGAACCAAACAACTAGACTCCAGGTGGGTGTAGGACAGAGTAGCGCTGCATCAACCAGTTTGGTAGTGGGAGCCACTCAAGCAGTGGAGATGGTTCGGTCAATGGATCTCTGCGTAGTCACATTGCCTAATGGAGCTTTGAGTGTGGAGGTGGCCACTAACAAGGCTATTGCCAGCACTTTGAATAATGTGGGCCTCAACTTGGCCCCACTCCCCAATGAGTTCCTTCACACACTACAAGTAGGTGTGATCATAGAGATTAAGGCTCAGGAGCAGCACATGCTCATCATGATCAGTGAGTACAACATTAACAACGAATAGATGTTCATGGAGAAGACAACAATGCTGGAAGCATGGAAGAAGGCTCAGGTGAAAAATGAACAAATTATTGTTATAGTGGCCAATGCATGCAGGACAGTCACTGAACTGCATATCCCGAAGGAAGCACCGGTGGATGCGAAGACTAGGAAGCTAGTTGCAGGTGTGCACGACACAAAAAAAAAAGTGGCCAAGGTTCAGTTTGAACTAAACTTGAAGATAACAGATCTTGATTTGAAGTCATAGCCTTCAACTCCACCAAAGGTCAGAGAACAATGCGAAGCAGCTGTAAAGGATGGAGTCACAATAGTAGATCTCGCGGTGACAAATTGCATCGTGCTCTTTGAACAGTCAATGGAGGTAGTCATGATGCTCTAGGAAGATCATAACATGCAGAGGTTCAACACAAAAGCTCATGAATTATAGGAATAGTATGTTGAAGCAAGAGTGATGGTGTGCACCGTCGCTATATCACAACAATTGGCCAAGCTACATGAGGTAAACAAATTTCTCAAATAGGTGGAGGCAGTGCAAAGGAAAGAGGTAGTCCTCAAGGCCAGATTGGGGCCTTGATTGGATGAGGCTTATGTTATCTCTGCCACCACTGAGGAAAATATGGAAAGCCTAGAGAGAACACAGTAGAAGATCAAGGAAGACAGTGTAGGACCAACAATAGAGAACTTGGTAGAGCAAATAAAATAGGCAGCCACACAGAGTGCAGCTGACATAGCAGTAGCCCAAGTTGAGTTGGGAAATCTCCGTAGTAATATCTCCACACCAGCAGAGTGACTTGGGGGCAAGCCACGATATTTTTGTTGGGGGCCTGTTGGGATAGGGTCCCCTAGGGTCAATTTTGGGGCAAAAATCCCAAGTTTTCTTGTAAAGAATGTAAATTCTCCACAAGATGTGGTCACAAAAGCGCATAGATAGTAAAGTTTCATAAAGGGTTTTACCCTTATTTTGTGTAAGTTGTGTCAGCTTTAGTAGATCTACCCATCGTCCGCAGACCATAGGATTGTATAAAAACAAGAGTCTTAGAGAGTCTAAGTTATAGGAGATATCAATGAAGACAAGTGTAATGGGTCATTAAGAGTAAGAGCAAAGAAGTCTTAGAGTAGAAGAGAGGCTCTACAGTTATGTCCGTAGAGGCCTAGAGTAGAGTCCACAGATAAGTGCATGGGCCCCTGTAGTTGTTTGTGTAGGGAAGTCTTGAGTCTGTAAGAAGAACTGAAGTATTAAATAAGAGATTATTCCAGAAATTGCATATTCCGGAGGAAGCACCAGTGGACATGAAGACGAGGAAGCTAGTGGCAGGTGTGCACAACACAAAAAAAAAGTGGCCAAGGTTCAGTTTGAACTGAACCTGAAGATAACAGAGCTCGAGTTGAAGTCATGGCCTTCAACTCCACCAGAGGTTAGAGAATAATGCGAAGAAACTATAAAGGATGGAGTCACAGTAGTAGATCCCATGGTGGCGGATTACACCATGCTCTTTGAACACTCCATGTAGGTAGTCACGGGGCTCTAGGAAGATCCTAACCTGCAGAGGTTTAACATAGAAGCCCATGAATTGTAGGAGCAGTATGATGAAGCAAGAGCAACGACATGCACTGTCACTATATCACAGCGATTGGCCAAGCTGCAACATAATTGCTCGAACAGGTGGAGGCAATGTAAAGGAAAGAGGCAGTCCTTAAGGTTGGATTGGGGAGCTGGTGTCGACAAGAAGCGACTCATCGCAGGAGGGCCTTAATGAAAAAGAATCTTCCTCTCATTGAAAAACCTAGTTAACCCAGGGTTTGATTTTTTAGTAAAGTCTCAATTTGGGCTTTGGGTTCAAGGCTTCTTATAGAAGTTCTTGGTTGTTCAGACTTTGCAGAACAAGAAACTGATCATAGTTTTGTTTATAACCCAATTTTCAAATTTATTTACTTTGATTTCCCATTTTGGTTGCCCTATTTTGTTTTTCATGGTTTTTGAGTGCCTCTTTGGCGATATTGAAAGTCTTTTTTGACGTTCTTATGGTTTACTGAAGTTGTTTATATTGTTTTTCAGATCAATCTATGCATGTTTGTAGTCCTTTATCATTTCAAGTTTCATTACATAGATGATGTGCATAACTTGCGAATTTCGGGACTCTTTACTCTTGTTTTTGGTCTTCGAAGTTTAGTAGTCTTTTGAGGTCACAAAAATTTCTTTGGGTTCTTTTAAAAAATAAAAAGGCAGAAACATAGTTATTGCCTTTCTTTTTCTTTTAGTTTTGTTTTTGGTTTCTTTGTTGTTTTTTTAGCAACTGTGAACTTTTTTGGTTGGTTTTGCTTGGTTTCAAGGGAAGATTTTCATAGAATGTATGCCCTCCTTGTAGTCAAGTTGGCCTATTGATTTTGTGAAGAAACACATTTTCTTATTATATGAGAATTCATAGAATCTTGAATCATCATTATAGTTTTCATTAGGTTAGTTTTCATTGTAAGCATTTTTAGTCTTTTTGTTAGATTTTGAGTGTGTGGAGCATGTTTTTGAAAAAGGAAAAAAGAAACATTTTTGCTTACATAAGTTTTCGTAGAACCTCTTAGAAATATCTTTTCATAAAAGAAAAATAACTACATTTGCATATAGATAAATTTCTATTGATTTATTTTGCATCAAAACACCATAAGTTTCACTCTCATTATACCCGTGACCTAAAGAACAACCCTTTAAAATCAAGTGCTTAATTAAAAAGAGCTAGAACATTTTTTTTATTTGTCATTAATTATGCCAACAACTCTAGCCCTTTAAGGCCTTGAAATAGGTGAGTGCAAAGTTAACTCTCCAAGGCCACTCAAACTATTAAACATAGATGTTGAATAATGAGTGAAATCCAATGTTGTTAGAAAGACAAGGAAAGCTTCGTCACTGGGAGTCAAGCACGAGGGAGAGTGAAGACAAGGTAGAGAGATACCCCTTCTCCTACTTGTTGGATCTTGCCCAAGACTGTTTCGCCTGACTTTTGATATGAACTGGTTTCGATAGTTTCTATTCCTAGGGACCAAATAGGTGGGTGTGGAGGGGAATACTATGTCACCTGAGGTAGACGTTGTATCACGTTCATTAGTAATTCTAGAGGGTATCCTTGTGAATCTTGGATGCTTGCACCAACAAAACCTTTTTTCTGGAAGTCAGCATAACTATTTCTGTCACCTTCGCTGGTAGGCCTAGGTTTTTATTATCCTAGACTAACTTTGGAAGGTCCTTGATTTCACTTTCTTATGTTTTGGTGTCTGGTCCTCATAAACCGGAGCAGAAATACTTGGAAGTTGCTTGATTGACTATATATTTTAGGGAGTTTTTTAGAGAGTGATCTTTGGTCCTAGTTGGCCTAGCTTTATAATTTTTTTTGTTTTTTGAGTCTTTAATTAGTTCTCTTAAAATAAACAAAAGTGGTTGAATAACCAGTTCGTCGGTCTAGGAGGCTTCATGGGGTTTTACCTACAAGTGTTGTGCCTTCTTCTAGACATCATGGGAGCAATTCTGCCAGTGATTTCTAATTAGTGGCAGCATATGTAATGGAGATTGATCCTCTAGTTCAAGCAATTGATTCACATAATAGACCTACTGGTAGTAGAGATTTGGAGAGGAACACTCCAATCCTTTCTAGAGTTCTCTTTCAATCAGAATACGTTATAGAGGTTGAAGAAATCCTTGAGTCTCCTTTGACTCCTTATTCTCGTCTCCCTCCCAATTATCTAGACGTTCTATTATACATCGACAATCCGACCCACAGGCCTTCAAGCCCTAGTCCATAGCAATCTTTTCCTTCAATGGCCATTGTTGGGATCATGGTTTCAACCATGAGTGATACTATTGTACAAACTCCTTTATCAATACAAGGAGGAAGGACAATTTCCATACCTTCAATCACTCCTAGAACTGCAATTTTTGGCTCTACCTCTATTCCATATTCGAGTGGGAGAACCGAAGCTTTTGCCTCCAACACTATTTCTTTCCCCTTTGGAATGCCTACCAGTGCAATTCCTTTGGTTTCATTAAGTTTTCCATGAGCTATTTCCATATCTATGACTTCCATGGCAAGTGGCTCAACTTCTTTTGAGCGTTTCCCTTTTAGGAGTGGTCACATACCATATTCTAACCCATATTTAAGATCAATACCTTTTTCCTCCACGGGTCAAAGTTATAATAATCCAGTTGTTAGTAGCGTGGGAGCCGGGAATCAATTCTCTTTCAGCCAATAGGGGAATATGTCATATTCCTCTATGAGTTCATTCCATAATTTTTCTCCCTTTGCTAATGCATGGAACCCTTACCAAGGGCTCTCTGCTCCATTCAACACCTCTCTAGGTGGAAATTTCACTGGATATGGAATTTTTTTGGCAGGAGTTGGACAAACTCCAATTTTTTCTGGGCCATAAGGTTTTCCTTATGGTTCAAGTCTTTCTACAGATTTCTTCATACATCCTGGTGCCTTCACAAATCCAGGGTATTCTTTTCAAAACGTTGAAAATTCTACCCAGACCAGGTGGAATCCTCAAGGTCCACCATGCTTACCTTTGCTTGCAATTTTAAACTTGCTAGATCTATCAAAGTTGAATAATGATCTGATTCGATACAACCCGGCTTGACCTCCGGTTCCAACCAAACTTTTGTTGGACGTACCCAAATTCGAAGAGAAGACTAGTGAAGATCTGGGCGACCATATAACCAGTTTCAATGTATGGTGTTCGTTAAACTCCCTGATAGATGATTCAATCAGGTTGAGATTATTTCAATGCACCCTAACTAGGAATGTGGCTAAATGGTAAATTGAACTCCCACGGGGCACCTTCGCTTCATTTGGTGGTTTGGCTACCATATTTTTAAACATTTTTCAGTTGCCTGATCGTTATGATGTTGGAACTAAGCTCTTTCCTAATGTCCACCAAGACCAGGCAACCCACATTTATCACTATGTCTAGTAATGGAGGAGAAAGAAGAGGCTTATCAAAGACGATATTCCACAAGAATTCCTTCTTGAATGGTTTCTCAAATCTTTGCAACCTGAAATATCTGAGGATGTTTCACTTTCTGGTGTAGTCATCGAAGGACTGGCTATTTTTAGAGCCCAATAGCTAGAACTCATATATTCTCAATCTAGGATTCTTGGAATTTTTTTTCTTGATGCTCCTATATCTAAGGTTAATCTAGCCAAGCCGGAGCCAGGTCCCCATGCTGATGGGCTAGTCAGATTGATTGATAATAACATGACTACCCTACTAAATTAATTGCAACAATTGTCTTTGCAAACTGCATCTTCTATGTAGGCATCACCATTAGCGCCCATGCCTTCTGAACCTTCATCTATAAATGTCATTCAAACTTCTAATCCCAAAGGAAACCAAAAATACGATGGGGAGAAGAAAGGACTTGGTAGGAAAAAGAATCAAGATGGGAAGGATAATGCAAGTAAGTCTGATAGTGATGCTGGGGGGGGGTAAAAAGGAGTCTAAGAAGAAAGTAAATTTTCCATGCAATTTATACAATAGTGACCATTTGACATATTTTCCGAAATATTCAAGATGCTCAGCACTTGTTGGTTTAGCAAGGGTATTCTAGCTCCCAGGCTATACTAACTAACCCTTTTCCCCAAGGGCAGCAGTTGTTTGTTGGCGCGAATTGTAGTACTCGTACCCCCACTAGGAGCAACCACGAAGGGGAAAATCCATCAAATCTTTATATGATGAGTTTACATATTGGCATTTCTACACAATCAAATGATTATGGTGAATCAGAATCATCTAAGGCTAATACTACTCCTGATTTTCAAAGCCATTCCATATTGAGAGGCCTATAGTTGAGTCTATACCTCAGATGTCGAAAGGTTCTGCAAAATGTTCAACAACTAACCACAATGCTAAGGCAGCTCAGAACTACTCTATTGTAGAAGATTTGGCTCAAAGTCCTTGTGCCTTGTCAACATTAGAGGTACTCCAATCATTCCCAGCACAAAGGAGTAAATTACTCATTGCGATTGGAGCGGTTGATCTAAAAAACTCTTTTCTTCTTACATTCGACATGTCGAACATAAAGAAGAGACTCCCACATGATGTGGCTTTTCAAATCAAGTCTGCATACCGAAAGACCAGTATATTTTGAACTGTAGTAGATGAGGGATATTCCACATGTGTAATGTCCATATCATGTTGGAAGGCTATTGGATCACCTCAGGACTGATGTACGAGATGATTTCACGCAACAATCATTTGATGCTCTGAAAAAAGCATTAAGATCTACTCCTTTGTTGATTCTAGCATATTATAGCAGATACTTCCTTTTGTATCTCACCACAACTAAATCAACCATCGATATGGTTCTATTTTAGGAATATGATGCTTTCTATAAGCACGTAATCTATTATCTGAGCTGAGGCTTAGTGGGCCTTGAAATGCACTATTATCCCATTGAGAAATTAGCTTTGGCAGTTGTCCATGTTGTCCAGTGACTTAGATATTATATTCTACTTCAAAAAGCTTTCATCTTAGCATTCGTCAATCCATTTCAATTTGTTCTTAGTAGGCGAGTAATTGGGGGCCAATACAATAGACAGATTGTCATTTTACAAGAATTCGATCTTGAATTCATGTCGGCTAAGTCTAAGAAATTCTTAGTATTTACAGAATTGATCTCAGAGTTTCCTTTCGAGGAAGAAATAGTTTATGAGTAATCGTTTCTTGATGAACATATTTTCCTTATTTCCTCACAATATCCTTGTTAGCTTAGTGGTTCCTAACCCAGGCTCAGATTTAAGTTTTCCAAACAAATCCCTACACTACTGGCCCTTTTGGCATCAACCCATGGAGCACGGACTAAAGTATCACCTGAAACAATATGGGGGGATATTGGAACCAAGTTTCTACTTTCTAGACTTCTACCTGTGGGTTGGAGTCTCGATGTATAATAGAACGTCTGGATAATTGGGAGGGAGAGGAGAATAAGGAGTGAAAGGAGACTCAAGGATTTCTTCAACCTCTATAACGTCTTCTGATTGAAAGAGAACTCTAGAAAGGACTGGAGTGTTCCTCTCCAAATCTCTACTACCAGTAGGTCTATTCTGTGAATCAATTGCTTGAACTAGAGGATCAATCTCCATTACATATGCTGCCACTAATTAGAAATCACTGGCAGAATTGCTCCCATGATGTCTAGAAGAAGGCACAGCACTTGTAGGTAAAACCCCATGAAGCCTCCTAGACTGACGAACTGGTTATTCAACCACTTTTGTTTATTTTAAGAGAACTAATTAAAGACTCAAAAAACAAAAAAAATTATAAAGCTAGGCCAACTAGGACCAAAGATAACTCTCTAAAAAACTCCCTAAAATATATAGTCAATCAAGAAACTTCCACGTATTTATGCTCCGGTTGATGAGGACCAGACACCAAAATATAAGAAAGTCAAATCAAGGACCTTCCAAAGTTAGTCTAGGATAATAACAACCTAGGCCTACCAGTGAAGGTGACAGAAATAGTTATGCTGACTTCCAGACAAAAGGCTTTGTTGGTGCAAGCATCCAAGATTCACAAGGATACCCTCCAGAATTACTAATGAACGTGATACAACGTCTACCTCAGGTGACATAGTATTCCCCTCCGCACCCACCTATTTGGTCCCTAGGAATAGAAACTATCGAAACCAGTTCATATCAAAAGTCAGGCGAAACAGTCTCGGGCAAGATCCAACAAGTAGGAGAAGGGGTATCTCTCTACCTTGTCTTCACTCTCCCTCGTGCTTGACTCCCAGTGACGAAGCTTTCCTGGTCTTTCTAACGACATTGGATTTCACTCATTATTCAACATCTATGTTTAATAGTTTGAGTGGCCTTGGAGAGTTAACTTTGCACTCACCTATTTCAAGGCCCTAAAGGGCTAGAGTTGTTGGCATAATTAATGACAAATAAAAAAAATGTTCTAGCTCTTTTTAATTAAGCACTTGATTTTAAAGGGTTGTTCTTTAGGTCACGGGTATAATGAGAGTGAAACTTATGGTGTTTTGACGCAAAATAAATCAATAGAAATTTATCTATATGCAAATGTAGTTATTTTTCTTTTATGAAAGGATATCTCTAAGAGGTTCTACGAAAACTTATGTAAGCAAAAAAGTTTCTTTTTTCCTTTTTCAAAAACATGCTCCACACACTCAAAATCTAACAAAAAGACTAAAAATGCTTACAATGAAAACTAACCTAATGAAAACTATAATGATGATTCAAGATTCTATGAATTCTCATATAATAAGAAAATGTGTTTCTTCACAAAATCAATAGGCCAACATGACTACAAGGAGGGCATACATTCTATGAAAATCTTCCCTTGAAACCAAGCAAAACCAACCAAAAAAGTTCACAATTGCTAAAAAAACAACGAAGAAACCAAAAACAAAACTAAAAGAAAAAGAAAGGCAATAACTATGTTTTTGCCTTTTTCTTTTTTAAAAGAACCCAAAGAAAATTTTGAGACCTCAAAAGACTACTAAACTTCGAAGACCAAAAACAAGCGTAAAGAGTCCTGAAATTCGCAAGTTATGCACATCATCTATGTAATGAAACTTGAAATGATAAAGGACTACAAACATGCGTAGATTGATTTGAACAACAATATAAAGAACTTCAGCAAACCATAAGAACGTCAAAAAAGACTTTCAATATTGCCAAAGAGGCACTCAAAAACCATGAAAAACAAAATAGGGCAACCAAAATGGGAAATCAAAGTAAAGAAATTTGAAAATTGGGTTATAAACAAAACTATGATCAGTTTCTTGTTCTGCAAAGTCTGAACAACCAAGAACTTCTATAAGAAGCCTTGAACCCAAAGCCCAAATTGAAACTTTACTAAAAAATCAAACCCTGGGTTAACTAGGTTTTTCAATGAGAGAAAGATTCTTTTTCATTAAGGCCCTCCTGCGATGAGTTGCTTCTTGTCGACATCAGCTCAGGGCCTTAATGAAAAAGAATCTTTGGAGTCTTCTTTCCGTTTCTTTCAGACTCTCTAAAATTGAAAGAGACCGAGTTATATTTGTTGTTAAACTTGTTAAAACTAAATAGTGACAAACTCATCCAACAAGACGAGAACGAGTTTCACTGTCGCTAGGCTCGCTAAAATATAGCGACAGGTTCGCTCAAAGGGTGGATTATAGAAAAATCATATGTTATCCTCCTCAAGCTTGACAAAAATAAAGAGGTATTGGTCAGCAATGACTGGGGAAAATTGGGAAGAAAACAAGAAGAAACTTTATTGGTAGCAAGTCGCTCTTGAACATGACACTTTCCTTCCGCATCCATGCTAGGTTGGGTTGTTCCATCCACTAGTCCTCACCATTGGTTCACACCGTCCATCTCTGGGGTTAACGCTACCAATCCATTGTCAGTGTTTCCGATATGTTCAAGAGAAGTCATTCAGACAAT
>APFE031087581.1:77022-90542 GCA_000404065.3 Pinus taeda
ACATATTCCCCCCCCCCCCAACATAGGCTTGTTGACTAGGTACTTTAATGCATAATGTTCTGTATACATCTTAAAATGTCCACCTAGCAGGTAATGTCTAAACTTCTGGAGCACGTACACCATAGCAAACCCTTCGCACTCTATCGTTGGGTAATTATTTTCAGCCTTAGACAACTTCCTGCTCACAAACACTATAGGGTGATCCAGCTCTCCTTCACGAGCCTGTCTCATTACTGCTCCTAGCACAATACATGACACATCCACATGTACATGAAATTCCTTCTTCTAATATGGGAATACTAGAATCGGTGTGATGACCATCTTCTCCTTTAATACATCCAGGCTTTGCTGACATTCTTCATCCCAACAGAATGCAGCGTCCTTTTTTAATAGCTTTTCCATAGGTGCAGTAATCTGAGCATAACTTTTGATGAACTTTTGATAGTACCCCCTATGACCCAATGTTGCGCACAACTATTTAACACTCGTTAGTGCCTCCAAATTAATGATAATTGTGATCTTAGCAGGGTCCACCATTAATCCTTGTCTACAGACTACATGACCCAACAAGATTCTGAAAGGGACACAAAATAAGCATTTCTTCAAATTTAGCACGATCTAATACCTCCAACACATATCCAACATCAAGTGCAAACTAGCTACATGGTTCTTTACTAATCAAAACAGTGTCTAATCATCAAAATATACCTCTAAAAATTTGTGAATGAACTATTTAAATGCCATGAGGACTATGCACGAGAAGATTTCCAGTGGTATACTGGAAGCATCCCCATTTTGTCGTGAAGGTAGTCTTGCTCCTATCTTCTGGCACGATCTTAATCTAATGGTATCCAGAGAACCCATCAGTGAATGAATAGGCCTCCTTCCCTCCAACGTTATCCAGTACTTCATCTTTTAATGGTGTCAGAAAAGGATCATGGATGCAAGCATCATTAAGCTTTCCGAGATCGATGCAAATCCTTAGTTCATCCTTCTGCTTCTTTTCCTGAACTACCATTGGGCTCACCCAATGAAATTCCTCCACTGGTTTAATAATACCTACTGTAAGCATCTTGTCCAACTCTAGGCAGACATTTTCCTTGTATTTGGGATTAAGGCGATATGGCCTCTGCTTAACAGGCTTTGCATCAGGTTTCAAAGTTTTTTTCATCACTCCTAAACTACTTATGATGCCTTTCAAGTCTAAAAATTTTGCGGGAAACAAATCCTGATATTCACATAGTAACTTAGCAACTTTGTCCACCATAGTATCATCCCAGTAGTCCCCAATCTTCACAAACTTTTTCTCTGCCTCTGTTCCAATGTTCACTTGTCTAGTTTTCAGTGGTGCAATGATATCTGGATTCTCTATCTACTATCCCTCCACTTCGCAGTGGCCTTCTGCCTCTGGGATGTTAATGTTCCTCAGATCCTTAACTTCTTCTTCAGCAGTCACATTATAGCATTCCAATGCATGGCACAGCTGGGTGCTCCAATTTGGTTGAATCAAATCCAAAGGATCTTGTGTTATTATAAAGATCGCTGCCTTGACCTCCTGCAGCCCCTCGTCAATACATTTGATCCCATCTTCAAAGATGAATGTCAATGAGAATCCTTGTCTCAAAATGTCCCACTCTTCAGTGCCATGGCAAAGCTTTATTTCCAAGTACCAATTCATTGGTATTACATACAAAGTGTGATATAATAAATGAACCCACTCATGTTGCAGTGCTATTCCATATATCTCAGTCCATTTTGCTAAATGATCGCGTGGATATTCCTTCCATCATATTTCTATGTTAGCCATACTTTTTGTCAAACAAACTATAGTCTCATCATTTTTTTGTACTCACACCACCCATCAAAATTGTCTTTATGCATACACCACCACCATGTGGGCGTAGCACGTAATGCCAAATCTAGTGCTTGGAAGCGACGCTTATCAAGCACTTCCCTTTCAAATGCATCCAAAAATTGATATACATCAGTTTGACGATCATAATAAGGCAAAATCCTTACCTCCGATGATACACAGTGCAATGATTTAGTCATCATATTACAGCGCATTGTAGAACTTCGTGCAACCTATTTTGCTAGTGTTCCAATTCCCCATCTAAATTTGATGTATAAGAACTTTCGTGGTCCCACATAATGCGTCCATCATCTTTAAGATTAACCCAATCTTGATCTCGTGTTGTTATCTTATAGATTTGGTCCAAATCATCGTTGGTTTCATCATAATCATTGACCGGTTCAGTATAACGTGGTCCTTCTGTAGGATCCAAAGGTACTGATACGTGGATCGATTTCCTCTCAAATGACATTGTCCACTTCTTTAGATTGATTACCCCATTCATGTAATAGACCAATCAATACCTACGAGAACGAGGTAGGGATTGTTGTAATCAACAATTTCTATTACTTCAAAATCAGACAACACGCTCACGCCTTCAATATCTACTGTCACTCCCTACAATCTTCACATGGGGATAATCTTCTGTTGATTTTCCATCCTCAATTGAATCGGAGACCATTGCAGCGCAAGTCTCCCCATTCTTTACCATTTCTATTTAGGTAAAACATTTGCATCCGAGCCAAGATCCAAAATAACTTGATCCATTTCATACGCTCCTATTTTCACAGTGAACCTCATCTCACACCCTGTCCTTTCCTTATGCTTACCAATTTTTCTGACTACGTGAGGCCCATCAAGAGCATTTTCTTTACCCGCACACTTATTTATTAGTTCATGTAACCCTTTTACAGCCTTTCTATCATGTAGCAGCTTCATACAAGTCTCCAAGAAGGTAGTAAGCATAGAGGGGTCAACTTATTCAGAAAACTTGTCCTGACTTCCTGAGATAGAGGCCTTAGCGAAGCTTTTCTTTACTTCCATGAACATTTCTTTCATGCCCTCCAAGTCAAACCCAACCTCTTTTTTTGGAGCTTTGCAGACACATTCAATTTATTCAAGATGCTTTCCTTTATCCTCACCAGTTGTCATTCTATTTCGCAGCACAATATTCACATTGGGATAATCTTCATGGGGTTAGATCCTCATCATCTGTGGATTCTGGGTAGACTGCTGAGGCTGCGCCCTCTTCTCCTACATCTTAGCTATCAATATAGAGCAACCTTCTATCTCATGGTCAAATTGAGTATGGTATTGGCACGAAAAGTGGGTCTAGATCATACACTCCCATGTGTAGTGTCTTGGCACTCCGCAATTGTAGAAAATAAATTGTCCCTAACCTCTACTAGGTCCTCCTCCTCCTCCTCGACCTTGTCTGCTCCCTTGATGTCCTCCACATCGTCCCATAATACCTTGATCCGGAGGCCAAGTTTTGTTTGCATTCGATATGCAAGCATTCTTTCCATCATCAATTCATATCTTTGGCAGCTACACTCATCGTGACCCACTAATTTACAGAAGTTGCAGAATAATTGTTGTGGCGTCTGCACAAAATTCTGCAGCAAGTGGCAATTATTCTTTAGATGTTTTCCAACTACCTAACAGATATCACACCATAGTGTGGGCCCTGTACTTGGACCTACTTGAAATTCTAGCCTCAGAGGCGTTAGCCCTCCTCCTACAACATAATTCGCGAAGACAGGGCAGTGATCTTTATCATGCCCCTGGATTTTACATTTCAAGCACCAAACCTCTTCACGAACCTTTGGCCTAGCTAGTCTATCCTTCTTCAAGATTTTAAACGCAAGGCAAAGATTCTGCAACACTGCGTGAATATGTTGAACTCCCAAAGAAGTGTCCTAAATATGTGTTTCATGAAATCTCATCAAATTTGCAGGGCTTCTGCCTAGGTCCCAATATTTTGTTGTGATAAAGCAACCCTTAAGTGGGGAAAGAGCGAGGCTACAAACCATTCACAATGCTTCCCATCTATGAGATTCATATTAGCTTCACTGATCTAGCATTTCGGCCTCCTATCCAGTTCCCAGGGTGTTTCTCCTAGCCTCATCATGATTTCGTTGAATCCAACGAATAATTTTGATTCAGATTTGGGCCTACTGAATTCCTTATTCAGCTCAATCTGAGTGTCCACTAACGATGCCATTAGGTTATCATCATAGTAATTGATGTACAATGTTAGCACATGATCCTATAGAGTAGTAACCAACTACACTTTCTTCATATGATCATCTGTAATATTTTTTTTTTCCACACGAACTTTGCCGTAAACCAAAACTGGTCCAGGTCCTCATTTCCCAAGCGCTTGAAAATGGGAAACTTCATCATATTTGACATATTGAATGATGGTGGAGGTCGTGGTAGTTTGGGGGAAGGTGTATGCTATGGAGGTGAAGGTGGAGGTGGTGTAGGCAGATGGGGTATTTGTAGGAACCCTTTCCTTATTAATTGGACAGTGCTTTGTGGTGAAGGCTGTGCTACTCCTTCACTGTCACTTAGAGGAGGCTCAATCAGCAGGCTATATTCAAAGCATGTTCTCCCTCTATACTTGGAGAACTTTCCACTTCACGTAGTTCCAAACATCAAGGTAATGGCATAACCTACTTTTCACACAAGAGCATCGTAATATTCTTAGAAAATTATATATTACGGAGCAATGGAACACATAAAATATTGCAGAAATATAAATACAGAAAAATCATCAAAAAAGAGAGACACAAATATACGTGGTTCACCCAGTTTGGGCTACGTCCATGGAGAAACAGTCAGTCCTTCGTTTATTATGTTATCCCGCAAACTGAAGAGATACAACCTACAACAAATCCGCTGTAACACCCTCTTCGCTCTCAATCTCCTCTCTCTTCCTCACTTAGAATATAGATATACATAGACACAATACAATTCCCTCATACATAGTGAGGGGTTGCCTTCTAGGGCAAAAAACCCTAAACTAAACATAAATTCTACCGTCAGATCATCTACCTAATGAACGACCCAGATTGACTAGAAATTACTAGACTTTTACAAGGCAATTTTACATCAATTTTTAGCTTCGGGGGATCGTTGGCCCTCTGAGCCCCCCAGCCGAGGGGGAATTTGCCCCCCCGGACCCCGTGGGGGGGGCCAAGTACCCCCCACGTGGAGGGGTGTACAGTCTTCCTAGGGGTATACAATCGGCTGAAACCTTTGAATATAGAAGATAATTAGGCTCCACACCCAATAAATATAAATATTCAAAGATCTTAAATACTTAATTTGTGGTCCTTTGAAGAAGCGTCACTCTACCTCACTGTAGTTGATTGAGGTATCGGCTGTGAATTATTTCTCAAATCCTCCTATGAAGCAATCAAGCCAGTGATCAAAAGCACATGTGATCTTATCTTTAGAGACTTGCAATCTTCATACTAGCTTTGGAGTCCACACTATTGGACTATCAAGTCTCCACCTTCCTTGGTCGTATATCAATTCAATAATCCAATCGTATAGTTCAATCGGGAAGGAAAAAAAGAAAATTCCATGTATCTCTATGTATATATCTATCCAACCATTGTTATTTTGTCAAGCGTGGATTTCTATTTTCTTGCGCCGCGAATTCATGAATATGTTTATCCAACCACTTCTCAATTTCTTTCTTTGTTGGATTCCAGTGATGTGACATCACACATCTCTATGTAGATCCTAGTCCTAGCAACAGAGCCATTTATTGGCTTAGTGGGTCCTGACCTAGGTTCAAAGTTATTTTTTCCAAATAAATCCCTACCCTATTGTCCCTTTCAACATCAATCCATGAAGTGCAAACTGAAGTCTCACCCAAACCAGTATGGGGGGATGTTGGAACCAATTTTCGCACCCAAATATGAGCATGATGTCATTTTATACCCTAAATCTATCTTCCACAGATCGATAAACCTTTAGGGCTTATCGATATAACTACCCTTAATCAGCTTTGATACCTTCATGAACATTCACGACTGTCTTTTGCGGACCCTAGATATGTGAATTAGCTACATATGTGCATCAAAGATTACCCTTAACCTCGTAGTTACTCATATCGGCTTAAGTGTTCAATAACTTTAACATGCAACAAGATATAATTCGCATAAATAGTTAACAGTAATTGCATTCATGTAACAATATCAATCATGTAAATTCATGCATTAATACATCATTATTTCATAAACACATCATAACATAATGCACACTCATATAAACAAAAGTAAATATACAAAACACATGAATTTATGGAATAATATTATTTATTGATACTTCAATTCTGATTACAGACTCAAGACTTCCTTACGCACTCAGCTACAGGGGTCTATGCACTCAGTTGCGGACTTTACTCTAGGCCTCTATGCATGCAACTGCAGAGCCTTTCTTCCTACTCTTCTCGCTAATTATTGAGACTTCTCCCATAGAAAATATTCATTACTTGTCTTATACACCTAAGACACACCTATTTATACAATCCAGATATTCAAAAGTCGACTCAACTTACATAAAAGAAGGGTAAAACCCTTTATGACACTTTAACTATCTACACACTCCATGACCACAACTTGTGGAGACTTCACATTTTACAAGGAGTCCTTTGCTCATCAAACTGAAATGCAGAAATATAAATTCTAAAAATCGGAAATTAAATGCTTATTAAGTGAGCTTAGTTATGTACAACTCCTACTTATGTATACGGAATCAATTCACCTAAGTACGATCAATCCTCCAATGGTACCAGGTCAGCATTTGGGTGTTGGTCCTAATGATTCCATGTTGCTAAAATTTAAAAATCACAACCAGTATCCACCATGAAAAATCATTGGACAAAACTTTTGATATGTGCCTCCAACTTGATCATTGATGCCCAGATCTTTTAATCTCCTCGATGACCTTCTAATTGGGTTGTGTTCCTCAAAATTAGTGGCTAACATGTGCATGAACCACATAAGATCTCCAGACCAAAGGCTTGACACATACCTTGGAATAGATGTATATTGTTGTAGGCCAAATAAAGATACCATGTAGTCAGCTACTCAATCATGGAATTGATGAGAAAAAAATAGTTGTCTCCCTTTCATGAACAGTTTCCATGGAGGAATATTTCTACAACGGGAAACCATAGACTTTGCTTGGCTCTTCAACTTTGGGCTCTTCTTGAAAATTTTAATGCTGGAAACCATCTCTCCACCTGTTTGTAATTAGATCCCTTTGACAATCCGTGACCATCTCATCCTCCTGAGAACCATTTGATTCATAAATCAGAGGAGGTTCTTTAACTTGTTCTCCAAGTGGATGTGAATCATAAATTGGATCATCTTCCTTCTGTGCATCTTCCCATAACTAGGACTGTTGTAGTTCTACATCACTCGACTTACCATCAAATTCATACTCATCATAAGAAGGAGAATCATCAAATTCAGTAGAATAAGATCTTTGAGGGTTTGTTTGCAGCTCGATGATGCGTCCTTCTTCTCATTCTTGATAAATGGGTGATGCTTCTTGATGCAAGTACATGTCTTCTTCAAGTGGAGCCCCACATATATCTTTAGTAGGATCATTAACCTTAGGAATATTTTCAACATTAAAATATGCACAAAAATATTGAAACATAGGATCTGGTGGATATAATCCTTTCCAATAATGATTGAATGTCATGTGAAAACTCTTTAAGGAATATATGCTTCTACAAGGTATTGTTCTTTACCAAATTATAAAATCATCTTCTAAAGAGTACATCAACAATTTCATTTGTGCATCTTCAAAAATAATACCCTACTGTCCCATGCATTCATGCGAATCCTTAAGCTACTGGGTGGGCCTTCTATCTTTGTTTCCACTGAATCTAGGCAAATATGTATTCCATTCATGAAATGAAGGGACATTATTGGCATAACTAGCAATAGAAGAAAAATCTAGTGGGGAAAATTTGTTGGCCAAGAATGCAAGAATGACCATTTTGAAAATCTCTCTAGGTGAGTGATCTCAAGCTCAAATGCAGGGAATGTTTTCTGTTGCTTAGCATCAGAGAGAGTATGAGGCTTCTTGAAATCTAGGATGAGAAAATCAAGATATAGACAGTGGATTCACCATTATTTTTACCATAAGATTGAAACAATGGAGTCACCAAGGTGAGATATCTTCAACCCACACTTCCCTTGCTCACCTAATAGAGGGAATGTAAAAGTTTGTTGTACCCAGGGAAAAGTGTTATGGGTAGAATCACCTTAGGGTCTTGGGTTGAGAACCCCAACAAAGCGAAGGGCATACAATATGAAGAGACATGAAAACAGACAATCTATACTTAAACTAATGAAGTAGGAAGAAGAGGTATTACCTTGAGGTCCTACGTTTGGGGTCGTTCCCATAAGGTCCAAACCCTGTACTTATTCCAATGCTTTAGAACCTGCAAATCATTCAATAAAAGCATATACTATAGCAGCAATAGAAAGCATGTTCATGATATAGGTGTTAGGTCATATAATCATATAAGAAAATAAGCATTAACATAATATTGCATAAGAAAATCATAACATAGATTAATGTATTAAGATCACAAACTAGAAGAACAAGGCAACACCTCTTTATTGATGTAAACTAAAGAAAGTACGGAAGAACTACAACTTGAGTCATATGCTGGCTCCAAGAGAAATTGTCCTCTAGATCTATCCTGCCCAGGCCTCAGCAATCCTCCTCCATAGGTATACACAAGGATGTAATAAAGGGATGAAGGACATCTTAAGAAGGAAACAAAGGTTTCCTATGACTTGGGAGTGCAGAAGGCATAGGGATTTCTTCAGACCTGATCAGGGATGTAATCAACTATAATATCAATATCTAATATTTTCTCCTCTCATAGGCCTTCCCATGGAGGTATATTTATACTTCTCAAAATTAGTTTGCCAGTTGGGAAATAGTTGGGCCACAGGCTACAATAGGTGAGTCGCAGGTAAAACCCGTGAAATCCACCTAAATTTAAGGAGATTATATATTTTTTAATCTTTTAACACATATACATTGGTTGGGTATAGACTAACCCATGTGTACAAGCTCGTTATACAAGGAAAAATGGTGTATGGGATTTAAAACATTGTTTTTAGAATTTAGACCAAGTCTAGAAGGGAAGGGTTGCCCTAGGCCGTAACACAGAGCATAAAATATACCAAGGGTCATAAGTTATGCTATAACATATGCCCCCTAATATATGAGGTCAAAAGGAGTACATGATGGCCAAAATTTATTAAGTTTATAGAAGGAATCATGCCAAAACCTGAGAGGATTTCACCAGATTTTAGCCTGCCAAGCTAGTGGAAGAGATCATAAAGAAAGTTGTTGTCTAAGGCGGGCATGCCCATGCTCAGAGATAAGAAATCATGTTTAAATACATAATACAAAAGCAGATCCAATATGTATACAAGTATAAAAGGACTGAAAATACATAATGGATCATCTGACCATATCCATAGAAGTACATGTCTCAATATCACATATAAGAAACTAATCAATGACACTGAAGTAGAAAGATGATCACTGGAGTCATAAAGCTGATCCAAAAAGTAACAAGTCAAATAGTGGAACAAATGGTCTACACGTAACTCAGGTGCCAACATATAAGATGTCATTGTAATGAACTATAACATATAAGGTGGATGGTCTCACTAGCAAAAACAGGAGGGACTGGCAAGTGAACCAACAAATGTTGATGAAAACCCGAGGTCTTCACCAATATCCGTGGTACATTTCTACATAATGGGAATAAATGATTAAAGTCGACCATGTGAGAAATAGTTTGATTATTGGTCATTAATGTATATTGATAGAAAAAGAGAGACTGTTCACCGATAATGATGATGAGAGCCAAGGTACCCAATACAATCTAACAAGTGTGAATAAATCAGCTAAAGTCAAACACTTGGAAGAATCTATCAATCAGGAGATAATGATGTTTTCCCACTATCGATAGTGAAGGAGTTTGGCACTAATGACTGCAAACCTTAAGGTACTACCAAATGGACTCTAGACCTTATTCCCAGAGAAATGATTTGAAGTTGATAGGAAAAGATTTACTGGAAGGAAGGCATTAAGGAATACTTCATCAATCCAGTGCGAATGTAACCCATAGGCCAATAATGTGGAAGGAATTAGATGAAGAAAGATGTAGCAACCAAACTGATGCACATTTCCAGCTTACACAAGATGTAGCTAGTGAACGATAGAAACCCTCTGAAAAAACCAACCATGAAAGATGACAGAGGCGAGGAATCCACCAATAGGGTCAAATGGAAACCAAAGTACTGCACGAATCCCAATGTGTGATAATGAAAGTTGACATCGAACACAAGGGAAACCACTTAGTCAAAGACCCATGATACTGATTAATGTTGAGCACAAGGTGACCTATCAATAATGAAAATAGGGCTAGTGTGTGGCTCTAGGTATACTCTTAGAGAAATTTGTCATAGTCAATAAGAGCAAGACCCACAAACAAGAAGTCAATGGAGGCCTTCTCAAACCAAAAAAGGTGAATGACCAAATAGCTAATGTGATAGTAATCATGACTCTGACAACCAAGGATGGGCAACTGAAAATAATTCAAGAGACACCACAGAAATATCGACTCAGGTTTACTTCCCTTGAACAAAAGCATGACTCAAACGTGACAATATGGCATCATATGATAACTTTGTATAAGTTTTTCATGCAAGAGGCACAAACAAACTCTCCATATGATTGGAAGAGATAACCAAACAGAGGAGTATTGACTCAATAACAAGGTTAAGCCACTCCTAATTCAAACTAAATCCCATCCAATGGAGGAAAGAGTTAATTTTGAGTGCTTTGTTCAAGGGTGACATAACTGACTCTAGCTATCATCAATCATGGAAGTAATGCCCCATTCCCGCTCTTTTTGAAATATTTAATTTTTTGTCTTTTTCATATTTAGAAAGCCTGAAAAATAATAAAAGAATGTCTATGGTATAGTGGAAAGGACGAGTGTCCAAATACAAATGCACTAGGTCTTGGGAGGGGAACATTCCTATTCTCAATGCAAGATGGCAAAAATAGTCAGTGACACTCAAAGGAACGTTCTTTCCACAGGTAAAAGGGTGTCAAGTTGTAGAGGCTAAGCGATTGCAAGTTGAATTTCACAAAAGACATGGTCAAAAGGTGGCTTAAACACAAGTCCAAGTGAAGTCGGCTTAATGCCAAAAGGTACAAATTTTCAACATGTAATGCAGTAGTACAACTCAACACAAAGGAGCCTCTAGGGTATAAATCCAAAAAAATAGCGAAAAAGTAAGAGAATGAATCTTCAATGCACAAGTCATGGTGAGAGTAAAGAGGACTCCTGAGCCTACACAAAATAATAGCATGGGAAACATATGCTTGCACGAATCTAACTAAAATTCCCATGTAAAGGTTGGCTCTACCATCATGTCATGATTTTATGAGTCAGTGAGTAAAAATCATTTAAGAACCAAGACATGATGGGATCAACCCTATGGCCAAAAATATCGCAATATGGAGGCCAGTACGAAAAATGCAACGAAAATGATATTCCCTAACCTATATGCCAGTGAAAAACAGATACCTTCCATGACAGGTCTACAGTCATGGAATCGAAGCAGTCTCTCAAAATCTCCAAAGTATCCTAAAAAAATGACCCATCCCAACACTCCAAGCCAAAAAGGTTAGAAAGCTCAAAAAGTTTTTAAAAAGAAAGAAAATGAACTTTAGAAAAAGTAATTTTCATATTTCAACTTATATAAGGGATTTTTGACTCACAATTCCTCATTTTTGTTATGAGTAAGTGAGTGAAGGAGTTGTGGAGAAAATACCCAAGCAAGCTTAATCCATTAAATTCATCCGTTCATTCAGCCTCCAATCCTCCAGGTAACCTTCTAAATGATTTTTTGACAAGTTTTACTGCTTTTTAAATGTTTTTGTCGAAAATTTGACCATGGGAATTTGGTTTGAAAATTATGCTCCGCATACATATGGGTTTGACACAGATTAACCATGTATAGAAAATCCCTATATGTGACTCTGTGAATACCGAACCTGCATGTGCACGAATTCAAAATTTGAAACACAGTTTTTAATGATTTGAAACATTTTTTTTTTTTACAGAATGTCGATTACATGGTGAGAAAGAGAGAATAGTGTGATTGATAGCGTAGTGATCGAAGATAAAAATGCATCAGGTACCTTATGAGGATGTTGGTTATTGAGAATTTTCAAAATGCCAAATATGAAGGCAAATACCAAATTGCTTGAGATGTTAATCCACTAGTGGGATCTAGAATAAGATGCTTTTGTTATTGACCAAATGCCTTTGAGGATAGAAATAGAGGATATCTATTTCATTACTTGTCTTTCCGGGAGAGGAGAGAGGGTCAACTCAACAGGAAGAACAAGAGGTAGCCTCAGTGTGGAGGACTACATACACATCTATTGTCTAGGGAACACTAAGAAGATTGGAACCTAGATTCCAATCAAAGATGTAGAGAGTCTAACCCTAAGAATCCTTATTTTTACAATTTCTAGAGTAAATGGTTCAGCTTCTCTACATAACGCTTCTCAAGTTTTGATGAGTCTTGCAGTGGAGTGTCTCACGAAATTTTTTTATTGGTGCAAACCCTTCTTAACCAATATCAAAAAACAAATTATCTTTATCAGAAAAGGTCAGACAAAGAACTTTGGATATGGAACCATCTTGTGTTCCTTTTTATTTAGAGAGTACTAGGGCTTCGACCCAAAGTATTATCCACCATCAGCAACCCAAGTTCCATGAATAGGTAGATGGGATGATCTACTGAAGAGAAAAGGGGGTGGTGAGGTCCCTAGAAACACTTTTGATGACGAGTTCTTCCTCTGATGGGAATAAAAAGTCATAGCAATCAAGGACTACCCCTATGCGAGCATGGAATTTAGAGGATATCCAGATCTAGTGTTGCCACTGGATTTAGAGTGGGGAGCCATAGGTACAAATGTTTTTAATTTTTTTATTTTTAAGTATAAATGAACTAAAAATAGTTTTGATGAGACAAATACTTACAAAATTATTTTGATCATGAGACAGATGTTGGACCAGTAAGACCTGAGGGTATTCCTCAACACATGCATCGTGAAAGAGACACAAAGGGAGCTACAACAGAAATTGAGAGGACCCTCCATGTTGTCCAGAGAAACTTGGTGAGGTTGACTCACAAGGTACCCATGGTAGCTATCGAAGACCTTCCAGGGTTATACAGGAATAGTGTCGACTCGGATGCTGCTATTCCCACTAAGATGGGTGGATATCTTAGAAACAAACAATCAAAGTCTACTATTGATTCCTTTTATGAAAATAGATGGGAGGAGAACCAAGAGGGCCAACCTCAGTCTTGCGCTTGATTTCCTCTCCTTCTTGATAGAGTTTTGCTGCTTCTTCTTTGTCTGCTCAACTTCAAAAGGACCTGTAGAATCACAGCAACATACTACTATGCAAGAAATAAGGATCTAAATTCATAAATAATGCAGGATCAGATGTGCATTAACCATATACAAGCATATATAAGCAAGTACACAAGAATATGGAAGGAAACAAGAATAG
>APFE031087581.1:101307-111649 GCA_000404065.3 Pinus taeda
CAGGGATAGAGGGAGAACATACCCTAAATATAGGCTATTGATTGAGCCTCCTCTGAGTGAAGATGAAGGAGAAGAATAGGCTTCACTGCAGAGCACTTGCCAGTTAATAAGGCAAGGGTTCCTGCGAATACCCCATCGGCCCACACGACCTCCATATTCACCTCCACAACATACAACGTCTCCCACGCCACCACCACCTCCACCACCATTCAATCTAGTGAATGCAGTGAAGTTGTTCATTTTCAAGGGCTTGGGAAATGAGGACCTAGACTAGTTTTTGTTCGTTGCGAAAGCCATGTGGATAGCCCAAAATATTATAGACGATTAGATGAAGAAAGCAACGTTGGTTAATGTTCTATAGGATCGTGCACTAATGTTGTAAATTAAGTACTGCACCAATAACCTGACGGCTATGTTGGCAGACATTCAGTCTATGTAGAATAAGGAATTCAGTAGGCCCAAGTCTGAAGCACAGTCAATCACTGTATTTAAGGAAATCATGATGAGGCCTAGAAAAACACCTTACGAGCTGGATTAGAGATTGAAATGTAAGATCTACGAAGCTAACATGAATCTTACAAATGGATAGCACTTCGAATGGTTTGTAGCTTTGCTCTTGCCTCACCTATGGGTTGTTTTATCATAGAAAAATATTGGGACCTAGGTGGAATCCCTAGAGATTGTGATGAGATTGCATCAGACACCAATTCAAGATGTCGATTCGGGAGTTCAACAGATTCACACGAAGTTGTAGAATCTTTGCCTAGAATTCCAAAGTCTGAAGAAGGATAGAGTGGCTCGGACAGAGGTGCACAAAGAAGTTTGGTGTCTAAAATGTAAGAGCCAGGGTCACGATAAATATCACTACCCTATTTTCATGAATTATGTTGCAAGAGTAGGGCCAATGCCTCTGAGGCCGGAAGCTCAAGGCGGGCCAAGTACAGGATCCACACTGTGGCGTGCTATCTATTCGGTAGTTGGAAAACATGTGATAGACAATTGTCATTTGCTACAGAAATTTGTACTATGTTATGCTTTTGACTTGTGAGATGATACCAAAATACCAGGTATGCAAAGAAATATAACCAAAACATAGAACAATAAGAAACAACGGCATGTATTCTATTATTCAGAAAGGAAAGCAATGTTCACTTGCCTCTTTGAGGGGGCAACCTCCAATAGAGCTATGCTCAATTACAAAATAAGACACCACACTCCTCAAGGGGAGTCTCTATCCTTTATATAGGATTCATACATGCATTACCATGGGTCAGTACCATGGTTCTTATTAATACCATCTATTTAATACCATGGCCCATTTGTAGCTAACTGTGGTCCCTTCTTTAAATGCGGGTCAACCACTTACAATTATTAATATGGGCTTTACTGACTGTTTAACTAACTATAACTATGACTTGACCCTATTAAATAAATAAGGGGATTAGGTTTGGACCCTAATATGTCCTCCCCCATAAAAATAGCCTTGTCCTCAAGGCTGAAGCTGCAGAAACTGCTAAAGAACAGTGGTAGGTTCCTAGGTTGCATCTTCTGCAGAGGTGTCTTTCGAGTTGCCGAGGACTTCCTTGATCGTGCGGCTGTGCAGGTGTTGTTCTCGTGTGTCAAGAACCTATTTAGGTTGGAGCTAGATTGAACCTTCTTCATCCAATTCTGATAAACTGGTTTGAATTCTACAATAGTTCCCAACCACTTTCTTGAGGCATGAGACATGGAAGACGAGATGGATTTTTTCCATGGGTGGCAAGGGTAGCTTGTAGGCTACTTCTTCGATGCACTGAAGTATTTGATACGGTCCATAGAATTTTGGAGATAATTTCTGACAACCCTTGTCTTTGAGTGATTTTTGCTTATATGGTTGTAGCCTCAAGAATAATTGATTCCCTTCTTGAAATTTGCACTCTAAATGATGTTGGTCTACCTGTTTCTTCATGCAATTTTGAGCTTGATGGAGAATCTCTTTGAGGGGGGCCAACATGGTTGCACAGTTTTGTGGGAGTTGATCCACTACTTGTACCTTTGAGCATCCCTGGATATAAGAAGTAGGTGAAGGAGGGAGTTGACAATAAATTGCTTCATATGGAGTCATTTTGGAGGTGGCATTATAGTTAGTATTATACCACCATTCGGCAAAAGGTAACCATTTTACCCATAGATGGTGCTTTTCTAAAGTGAAACACATGAGGTAGGTCTCCAGACATTTGTTGACTACTTCATTTTGACCATCATTTTGGGGATTATAGGAAGTACTTAGTTGTAGTTGGGTACCTTGTAGCTTGAAGAGTTCCTGCCAAAAGTTCTTGGTGAAGATCGATTCACGATTAGACACAATGGAAGTGGGAATACATGCAATTTGAAGATCTGGTCCACAAAAGATTGAGCCACCAAAGCTGGTGTAAAAGGGTGGGGTAGGGTGCAAAAATGAGCATACTTAGAAATTCTATCCACAACCACCATGATGATTGGCTTGTTTCCTAACTTCGGAAGACCCGTAATGAAATCCATAGAAACCTCCATCGAAATTAAGGCAAGGATGGGAAATGGCTATAATGTGCCTAGGGATTTGACTATTTCTCCTTTGTGGTGCTGACACACATCACACTTAGCTACAAAAGTAATAATGTCCTTTTTCATGCCTATCCAAGAGAACGAACGTCGAGTGCAAGCATAAGTCTTTTGAAAGCCTGAATGGCTAGCAGTGGGAGATGAGTGCAACTTTGCAAAAATGCAACTTTTGAGGGTGGATGTTGGTGATATCACTAATTTGTCCTTGTAGCGAAGAATTTCATCCTACCAAGAGTAGCCCGCTGTGGAATTTGGATCCTCTTGCAATTTATTAATGAGTTGGGAGAGCAAAGGATGTGAAAACCATTCCTTGCAAGCCTCTTCAATCCACTCTGGAATGGGAAGAGAGATTGATAGCAAGGTGCTTTCCTCCTCAAATTGGCATGATAAAGCATCCGCTATGACATTTTCTTGCCCTTGCTTGTATATTATCTCATAATCATATCCCAACATTTTGGCTAGCCATTTATTTTTTTGTGGCAAGGATAGGCATTGCTCCAAAAAATATTTAAGGCTTTGATGGTCTGTGCGGATTTGGAAATTCCACCCCAATAAGTATGGTTGCTAGGTATCCACTGCATATAATATGGCCATTATCTCCTTCTCATAGGTAGATTTTCCTAGATTTGTCCCACTTATTTGTTGGCTAGTGAAGGCCAAGGGTCTACCTTCTTGCATTAATACAACCCCAATACATGTACGTGAAGCATCACATTCAATCACAAAAGATTTGGTGAAGTCAGGTATTGCCAATACAGGAGTGGAACACATGGCCTGTTTGAGAGCTATAAATTCCTGTTGCACGTCATCATTCCAGAGGAATGAATTTTTCTTGAGAAGGTGAGTGAGGGGTCTAGCAATGCGACCATAATTTTGGACAAATTTGTGATAGTAGCCGGTGAGACCCAAAATTCCTCTCAAACTCTTCAAGGTCTTTGGTTGATGCCAATCCTGCATGACCTGGACCTTTTTGGGATCCACCCTGACACCTTCACACCCCTCAATGTGGCCGAAATACTCAAATTCTTCCATGCCAAAAGAGCACTTTGACAATTTGACAAATAATTTAAGCTTCCGGAGCAGTTGCAAGAGTAGATCTACATGATGAAGATGTTTTTCCCAAGTGAGACTATAGATGAGGATGTCATCAAAGAAGACAAGGACAAATTTTTTGAGATATTATTTGAGCAGTTGATTCATGAGGCTCTGAAAAGTGGATGGGGCATTACAGAGACCAAATGGAATGACCAGGAATTCATAATGTCCTCCATGAGTTTGGAAAGTAGTCTTTGGAATGTCTACTTCTTTCATGTGAATTTGGTGATAGCCCGAGCGAAGGTCGAGCTTAGTAAAGAATTGAGCCCCATTGAGTTCATCTAGTAAATAATCAACAACCAGGATGGGAAATTTATCTTTGATCATTAGCTTGTTGAGGGCCCTGAAGTCTGGACACATATGCCATTCCCCATCTTTCTTAAGCACCATGACCACAGGTGATGAATAAGGACTAATGCTAGGATGAACGACACTGGCTTCCAGGAGTTCCTTGATGATTTTTTCAATTTCATTCTTTTGGGTGAAAGGATATCTATATGGTCACGCATTTGGTGGTTGTACCCCTAGGACCAAAGTAATGCTATGATCATGTTCCCCTCTCGAGGGTGGAAGCTCATGAGGCTTGTCAAAGACCTACAGATGGTTGTTTAAGACCTATTGCATCTCAAGATGAATATGAAGAGAAGTGGATTTGAAGGCCTGGATGGCATTAAATTGGGCTATAACTCCATGGTGGCCCTTTTTTAACAATTTTTCCATCATATGCGAGCTGATGATAGTAGGAGCACTTTCCTGTAGTCCGCGGAGGGTATGTGTGTTGTTATTCTACTTGAATCTCATATATAACTCCTAGAAATCCATTGTGATTGGTCCAAGTGTGTAGAACTATTTATCACCTAAGGCAATGTCACACCCACCCATGTTGATGGCAAATATGTGGGTCTCTAGGTGATAATCCCCCATTTGAAGTTTGACATTTTCACAGTGGCCTTCACATTTCATTGTCCCCCCATCAGCAATCTGGACCTAGAAATTAGAGATTGCTCTGACAAAACAATGCACTACTTCAACGACTCTTTGATGGATAAAGTTATGCATGTTTCCACTATCAATCAAGACCACTACAGGGCAATGCTTAATAAAACCTCTAATTTTGAGAGTTTGGGGAGAAGAAATTCTTGCCAAAGCATGAAGCAAGATAATTGGTTCTTCAGGTGTAGCTGGGAGCTCATTGTCTGGCTAGTTGTCCTCATCTTCCTCCTCTGGTCCCTCAAATGGTGGGGCTTCCTTAGATGAACTATGATAAATAGCATCATTTGAAAGAATTTGGGTTCCTTGCATTTATGCCCCGGGGAGTATTTCTCATCACAGTAATAACACACTCCTTGATTTCTTCTTTCCGCCATTTCCACTAGTGACACCTTTTTAACCTTAAGTGTTTGGGTAGTGCTTGGAGCCTGGGTGGGTGTCCCTTGGCTATGAAATTTGGATGAGTTGACTAGGTTGCTAACACACATTCTACTTCACGAGCTATATTGCAAGCTGCCGGCCATGAGACTAGGTGTTGTAATCGGACGTGGGCTCGTATGGCATTAAGACCACTGATAAAACATTCCAAGTAGAATTCATCTACTAGACCTCCTGTGCGGAAGGCTAATGCTTCAAAGGCTTTAATATATTCATGCACTGTGCCTGTCTGTTAGAGCTTAGTAAGACGACCCAAAAAGTTAGATTCATGATCAAAGTGATTAGAAAGGGATTTTGAGAATATCTGCCAAGTCAATGGCATTGCATAGCAGTGTTGATTCCACTACCACCATTGCCATCTTTCTTGGTCAAAGTACAGGCTTCCCAAACTTAGCTTAGTTGCATCATCTCTGATGTGATTCAATGTGAAATATTGCTCCATTTGTGCTAGCCATATGGCCGGATGAGAGCCATCAAATTTATACATGTCCAACTTGTGTGGCCGAATTTGGGACTGTTGGTAGTTTCCATAGAAGTGAAGAGAATGACTAGACTCGCCCTCAAGGTTTTCATTAAAATCATATGCCTCCGATTGTGCCCCCGACTTGCCCTTTGTGATTGTGTCAGTTAAGGTCTAGTTCTGCTTCATTAATGCCTCCAACTTTTGTTCAAGGGTGTCAATCTTCTCATTAGCAATAACATGAGCTCTGGTTTGTACCATACACTAATCTACTACACTTATCATTACTGTGAAAAAAAATTGGAAGACACAAAATCTTGATGCTAATAAGTGAATGGTACCACCTTGCTCAACCCATCGACAAGATTCTTATGGGCTCGACCTGATTTTTTTTTTTTTTTTTTTGTACTTCGAAAGGATTTTTACTCCTCACTTAGGAATACTGCAATAGCCAATTCCCAAAAAAGTTAATTCTGCCCAATGTCCTACGAGAATCACGCCCAAATATAGGAGCCACACAAATAGTCAAGTCTGTTGGCGAAACCCTCAACTGTAGAGTATGAGTAGGAATGTGGCAGTGATTGAACCCCTACTGCTAGATCTGAATGGGGGATCTGATTGTTGAGACTGCTACAGAACCTAAACTGCTAGATCTGAATGGCGGATCTAATAGATCTGATTGGCGGATCTGATAGATATGAATGGCGGAACTGATTGTTGCGGCTATGACAAAACACAAGCTACTATATCTGATCTGGCAAAGATGACGCATGATCTAGGGAGAGACAAGGGAACTATGGTCTCAAGGAGTGTCAAGTGCTACAGATCTCAATATACATAAGGGTCCGATAGTAGTACTTGGCCCAATTTTTCAGGTCACTAACCAAGGAGGATCAACCGTACCCTTATCCATACAACCCGAATACCCTATTGTATGCGCGAGTAATCTCCTTGAGTGTTGTTCTCAGTGTACTATAGGAGCAAGATGGCCAACGATTTATTTATGGCGAGGTTTCAAGAGAGCCTAGGGGGCTTCTAATATACCCAGAGGGTACTTGGAAGATAGTCCATGCGCAGTTCTGTCTAATGCATTACTATTTGAAGGGGTACCCATAGGGTTTACAAGGGGGTCCAATAAGCATGACCACCTCGTGTATTTCCTACATGCATGCCTCCACAAATCCGCAGGTTTATGTGCTCAATGACAAATCCTGTGGTTTAAAGATGTCGGAACACATCTCTAGCCAAAAAATAATTGGCTAAAAATGAAGATCCCACCGACCCTGGAAAGTGCTATGATACCACTTGTTATGCTCTTGACCTGTGAGAAGATACCAGAATACCACGTATGCAAAGAAATATACCCAAAACACATAAAAATAAGAAATAACAGTGTGTATTCTATTATTTAGAAAGGAAAGCAATGTTCACTTGCCTCTTCGAGGGGGCAACCTCCAATAGAGCTGGGCTCAATTACAAAATAAGACACCACGTTCATCAAGGGGAGTCTCTATCCTTCATGTAGGATTCATACATGCAATACCATGGGTCAATACCCTGGTTCTCATTAATGCCATCTATCTAATACCATGGCCCATTTGCAACTAACTGTGGTCCCTTCTTTAAATGCGGGTCAACCACTTACAATTATTAATATGGGCTTTATTGACTCTTTGACTAACTATAACTATGACTCGACCCTATTACATAAATAAGGGGGTTAGGGTTGGACCCTAACATACTGACGCTGCAACATCTCTTCTGCAACTTCTACAAATCAGTGGGCCATGATGAGCGTAACTGTCGTATCTATGAGCTGATGATGGAAATAACGCCTGCGTATCGAATGCAGATAGACAATAGGCCTCTAGATCAAGGTGTTGGGGGAGCGTGTGGTGGATAGTAGGGGTGCAGACGAGGCCAAGGCAAAGAAGGATCTGCAAGAGTTCAGGGAAAAATTATTTGCTACAATTGTGGAGTGCCAGGACACTACACACGGGAGTGTACAAACCCGATGTGCCTATCATGCCGATAGTGTACTCAGTTTGACCATGCGACAGTGGACTACCCTATATAGATAGCTAATATGTGGGAAAATGGGACGCAGCCTCAGCAGCCTACCCAAAACCTGCAGATGATGAGGGTTGAACCCCGCAAAGAGGATCCTAATGTGAATATCGTGTTGCATAGTTGAATTACGACTAGCGAGGATAAGGGAAAGAAGAATGAAGAAAGTGAGTGGTTCTGCAAAGCTCCAGGAAAGGAGGTTGGATTTGATTTGGAGTGAAAGAAACATTCATGGAAGTAAAGAAAAGCTTCATTGAGGCTGTTATCACTCAGGTTGTCCCTAAGCTCCTGAAGCGATACGGCCGAGGTAACCATAAACCAATCTTTGGATTGCAGGTTCTAGCCTACCTACAATCAGAGAGGGCTCTCTCTTGATGATTTAGCTTTGTTGATAATGATTTTAGGCTAGCTATTGGGTTCGGGGGTTTTGATTTTTTGTTTGGATGGAGTTTGGATGGAAGGAAATTTCCTTGGAGCAGAGAGGCAAGGGATTGGGTGATAAGTTCAAACCATTGGGCATGGAGTCATGGATTAAGGCTTGTTGTTGCATTTTCTTGGTCACAAGAGGACTATGGAGCGGGATAGCTACACATGAAACAATACCAATTTGCTGAAAAGATGGGATGAAAGTCAGAAATGAAAGGCAATTAAGAATCTTTCATCAACTAACAGGGGAGAGAGGTGAATGAATGGTTATCTAGGAGCATTTAAGAATTCCTAAACTAACATTCATATATGGAAGAAACAGTGTAAACAAGATCATTTAAGTATGCATGTTCATAACCATTCTGAATGAAAAACATGAAGAAATTGCAGAAATTGAGCCCAAGGTGTAGCTAAGCAAATCCTAAACTATTCTTCTTTTCTGCAATTTAGATGGTGGATTGATGACAAAAACAAACATGGAAAACAAAAAAGAGTTAAGGAAACACTTATTGAACCATGTAGAAGCACAGGAATTCCATATTCACTCCTCGGCCAATTAAACACAGCAGACACTTTCAGAATCCATGCATTTCAGCAGTCTTTGATTATAGAAAATATCACATTTGCAGTGCGAGTCTCTGCTCAAGCAAAATATCAAAACTAACAAAGATCAAACAACCAACCAACCCCTATTCCATTTTTCAGGGTGGTATATATAAGCAAAATATCTAAAGTTATTTATTACAACCGACCTAAACAGGTCTGCAAGAAGAAAACTTTCTAAGCCTAACTTATGCTGGAATTAAATGCAAGTAAATCTGCATTGGGCTGCGCCAGTGGCAGCTGGATCAAAAAAATGAGTTAATGTGTTGTCCTCTGTGGCTTGGTGCAGTCATTCTGTAATAACTATGCATTGAGTTCTGGTCCACTAATCTCCTGTGAGCTTTAATGAGTAGTCATTTGTGCTGGTGAGCTTTGAATGGTTCCTTAACTGCTCCTTGACTTTCAGGGCTTTCTTTCAATGCTTGATTTGCCTCGAGCCCTGAGAAAATCTCCTCTGATACAATTCGCCACAACACTGATACTCTTTGACATGGTCTTCGGCCTCCAATCTTATCTGATACTCTCTAACATCTGAACGGGTCTCTCTCTGTCTTCTGATGCGTTTAAATTAGAAAAATCGAGCTTTTTTCGGCTTCTTTCGGCCTTTTTCGGTGCAAAATTGGCCAAGGAATCAAAAGATTCCCTAAATATTCTCCAATATGGCCTATTTCTCGTAGCGATGCGTGAATAGCACTAGGCACTAATCGCGCATCAAAAATTTCCTTAGAATTTGAATCTGAGCCTCCTAAGATGCCTTTTCATGCTTGCGCTCCTTTCTTTGGCGAGTGACGTCAGCATGACGTCAGCAGGGTGACGTGTCAGGGTGATGTGGCAATGATATGGTCGGCAGGGCACCTCATATGTTACTGCGATGCGATATACTTCTTTCGATGCGATCGCAATATCGCATCGGTGAAGAAGGAGACGGTATTTATTTTGGAAACGCGATGCTTGCAACCGCCGATTGCCGATATCGCGATAACGCATCGGGCCAAAAGGGAAAGGGGCACACATATGTGGTATAAAATATTGCGTTATGCCGATTGCGAAATGTCATCGGCAGAACGTCCATCGAGAAGAAACAACAACGAACCATAATACCCTTGCGACCTCCAATTGCGATAATCGCGTCAGAGAGGGTCCACCGGGATCGGGAGAATGTTAAGGCAATCGGAAAGGGTTGTTTGTGATCAAAGGAGGGGAATATATGGTTTTGAATATTATTTGCGGCCTCGGAAGGGGTCTGATAACCTAAAACAAAGGATTTTCATGCTTTGGAAGGAGTCCATTGTATTGGAAGATGGTTTTGAAGGGGGAAGATGAGGGTTCTTGCTATGTTTCAGACAAACTTAGCAATTCCCAAGTGTACTTATGGTTATTTTTCAACCAAAGGGAGGGGATAAACATGTAAGGGAGTTATTAACATAGTTAAAAATAGGGGATGAGGAGATAGATAGGGAGCTATATAGTAAGGTTAGCGGTTAATATGACTAGTGATAAGAAAGCGCTAAGTATGTGAATCTTAGGCTTTTTAAAGGAAGCAATGATCCGTAAAGGAAGTATGAATATTGCTTGAGTAAAGGAGATCTTGACCATGGTGAATTGTTGTGAAAATGATGAAAAGGAGAGTTATCAAGCAGATCTTGACCTCTCTAGGGGGAGTTAGTAAATGATTTAGGGGAG
>APFE031087581.1:115524-139964 GCA_000404065.3 Pinus taeda
TTTGGCTCAAAGGGAAGCTTGCATGTACTAGCAAAAGTTGCTAGGCTGTGAGCATGAATATTATGGTCTCTTGAAATTTTGGCAAGCTTGGATTCATTGAAAGACTTGAGTATTTCTGTGGCAGCAGTCCTATAAGCTCTCATTCTATTATCATTGGTAAAAAAGTTTCCTTTCATTTGTTGTATAATCAAGTCGGAGTCACCTAGAATGGACACTTTTGTAGCTCCTAGGACTTTGAGCAATTTTAGGCCTAAGAGGAGGGCTTCATACTCTGCCATGTTGTTTGTACATCTGAAATTTAGTCTATAGGCATGGCCTTCTGCATGATTATCTTATGTATTGTAAATCCATATCCCTGCCCCTGCTCCTAACTTGTTGACAAAACCATCAAACTCTAAATACCATGTGATTTCTGGTTTGAGGTTTGTATTAAGAGTTTCAGTTATTTGAGGATTGGGCAGACTTATAATTTCTGTTTCGGGAGGTTCTTCTTGTTTTCTAGTTGCCTTCTGTTGTGACAATTTCATGGGCATTGGCAACTAACTTCTCATTGATGCATGTTTCTTGCTCTAAGGCTGAAGGCTTCTGATCAGTTGGAGGATTGGTGTCATCATTAAATAAAATAAAAGAATCCATATCAGAATGGATTGAGTAAATTGGAAAATTTTGGGGCTTTTCCTCACTGCTTACCACATACTTCATCAGTGTGTCTCTATACAGTCTCTTTGGTTGCCCAAAGACAGATATAGTGGCATAAGAGAGGTCAAGTTGAAGGGATCCTTGCAGTTTTGCTCCCCATGATCTTGATAGGAGCATGCCATATTTTGTCGGTATGTCAGCAACTACTACGTCCATTAGGATTGTCTTGTTGGGAAATTAGACTAGAGACACACACAGGTCTTTGATTAAGCCTAAACACTTGACTTGACTTGAGTCGAAGGAGTATAGATCTTTATAGGGTCTTGTGACATCAAGGTTTAGTTTTTCCATTACAGCTTTGGGCATAAGGTTATGTGAGGCACCTGAGTCAAACATAGCATTATGCAAGATTTTGTCATGTATGTGTAGACTGACATAAAAGGGTGGGATAGGTCCATATGTTGATTTTCCGTTAACTTCTGGACCAAACAGCAGCTCAAGGGTATCATCTAAAACATTTACATCATCCCTGACCTCTGGTAGTTGAAGTGACCTTTGAAATTGTTGCCTATATACATCATGTTTTGCAAGTTCTGAAAGGGGGATGGATATCTTGAGCTTTCCAATTTCTGCTTCTAAGTTAAATGGTTTATCAAATGGACTCTTAACATTGATAGTAGCAGTTTTTTCATCGTCGAAAGTGTTTTCGGTGTTTTCTTTCTGAATGCCAGCGTTATGGTGAATGACAGTTTGTGGTATTTCTATTTTGGGAAGATTTTTTGGAGTGCTGTTTAGATTTTCCTTTGAGGGAGAGGGAGATAGAGGATGACCAATAGGAGGCTGAATGTCTATTATATCCTCTACAGTTACCTGAGGCGGGTTTGTGACAGCAATATCAGCTGGTTCTGTTATGACAACATTGTCTTTGGTTTTATTGGGCTGTTTACTATCCTTTGTTCTGCTAGGTGCAGGGATATCAATGGTCCTTGTTCTCAACTTATATTGTTTGTGCACCTCGTACACCGCAAAATCATAACCTTGTTTGAAATCAAAGGACTCTCCCGACTTGGTCTGAAATTGTTTTACATCAGGGTAGTCTCGGTCCTCTTTAGCGAGAAATATTTGCTGTTCGCTTTTCGAATCTATCAGGTTCATGTGAGCCTCATCTGTGGGCTCACTGGATGTGGATGCCTCCACATAGTTTTCTTGGAAAGGAGGCCTAATATCATGGTCGGGACTAGCCCTTCCAGCGTTTGTGGTCTGATTTTTCCTGAAGTTCAGGTTCCTTATAGTGTTGGTCTGTTGTGCTTCCCATGATGATTTTCTCTCAACGCTCTCTACTCTGTCTCCTAGCCTATGCATTCCGTTAATGATAGCATCTAGTTTTTTATCTAAAGCTGAGGGTTCTTCCTTGAAGGTGGTTCTTCTCTCAGTTCTGGCTCTGTTTCTTTTGGCAATCAGATTTGCCTCCACACTAACAGCAACATCTTGCATCTCTGCGAGGCTTTGAGTGGCTCTTTCCCTTAACTGATATGTCATTTCAGCATTGAAACCATTAGGGAATTTGTTCAAATCAATATCAGATGGTGGTCTTAAATTTTGTGGTATTGCATTGTAGACATTATTAAACCTCGCGCAGTAGTCCAAGACGGCCTCTTGAGGTGCTCTTTTGATAGTATCATACTCAGATAATATGTGCAAGGGGTCTTTCTTTTTCTCCCATCTATTGATAAATGTCTGGTATAAGGCTTCTGGGTTTAGTATGGATTTGGGTGTAAGTGCCCTAAACCATGCTCTAACATCACCTGTCAAACTTTGGACAAAAATCTTCATCCTTACACTGTCGTCATCAATCTCATAACTCTCAAAGTAATCCTGCATTTTCTTTGTATGTTGTAGGGTTGTGCAAGAATTTGTGCCATCGAAATAGGTAATCTTTGTCTGATAATCCTGAGGCATAGCCCTGGGATTAGCAGGCAGCTGTAAGGGTGCATATCTATTAGCCATATTAACAGGGATAAGGGGAATAATAGGTATAAGTGGAACGACTGGAGTGACTAGGATAACAGGAACAATCGGGGTAATACGAGTAGTGGTGGTATTTGCAGTGAATGGAGGTGTGGACACAGAAGTTGGGGAAATGGATGTTGAACACGGGGAAGAAGGGTTTGAACGGAACAAAACCTTAACAAGGGTTGAAAAACTACTCGGCTGAACTGTCTTGGGAATAGGATTAGCAGAATCTTCTTGCTGCTCTTGTTTCCTAAGGATTTTGGGGATTATATTAGCGTTTTCAAAAACTGTTGGGGGATTCGAATGAGGATTTGACCTTGTATGACGCAAATGCTTCTTGGGAGCCAGCTTCTAGCTTGTTTTTTGGGAATTTTTATAAGAACACAAGTCAACCGGACTTTTTATAGGTCGGTTTCTTCCTCTATGGAGCTTTGGACTGGTTTTGTGAGATTACCTGAGAAAGTCCCCAGTGGAGTTGCCATTATGTTATCACTCAGGTTGTCCCTAATCTCCTGAAGGGATACGGCCAAGGTAACCACGAACCAATATTTGGATTGCAGGTTCTAGCCTACCTACAATTAGAGAGGGCTCTCTCTTGATGATTTAGCTTTGTTGATAATGATTTTAGGCTAGCTATTGGGTTCGGGGGTTTTGATTTTTTGTTTGGATGGAGTTTGGATGGAAGGAAATTGCCTTGGAGCAAAGAGGCAAGGGATCGGGTGATAAGTTCAAACCATTGGGCATGGAGTCATGGATTAAGGCTTGCTATTGCGTTTTTTTGGTCACAAGAGGACTATGGAGCGGGATAGCTACACATGAAACAATACCAATTTGCTGAAAAGATGGGATGAAAGTCAAAGATGAAAGGCAATTAGGAATCTTTCATCAACTAATAGGGGAGAGAGGTGAATGAATGGTTATCTAGGAGCATTTAAGAATTCCTAAACTAACATTCATATATGAAATAAACAGTGTAAACAAGATCATTTAAGTATGCATGTTCATAACCATTCCAGATGAAAAACATGAAGAAAATGCAGAAATTGAGCCCAAGGTGCAGCCAAGCAAATCCTAAACTACTCTTCTTTTCTAAAATTTAGATGGTGGATTCATGACAAAAACAAACATGGAAAACAAAACAGAGTTAAGGAAACACTTATTGAACCATGTAGAAGCACAGGAATTCCATATTCACTCCTCGGCCAATTAAACACAGCAGACACTTTCAGAATCAATGCATTTCAGCAGTCCTTGATTATAGAAAATATCACATTTGCAATGCGAGTCTCTGCTCAAGCAAAATATCAAAACTAACAAAGATCAAACAACCAACCAACCCCTATTCCATTTTTCAGGGTGGTATATATAAGCAAAATATCTAAAGTTATTTATTACAACTGACCTAAACAGGTATGTAGGAAGAAAACTTTCTAAACCTAACTTATGAGGGAATTAAATGCAAGTAAATTTGCTTTGGGCTACGCCAGTGGCAGCTGGATCAAAAAAATGAGTTAATGTGTTGTCCTCTGTGGCTTGGTGCAGTGGTTCTGTAATAACTGTGCATTGAGTTCTGGTCCACTGATCTCCTGTGAGATTTAATGTGCAATCATTTGTGTTGGTGAGCTTTGAATGGTTCCTTAACTGCTCCTTGACTTTCAGGGCTTTCTTTCAATGCTTGATTTACCTCGAGCCGTGAGAAAATCTCCTCTGATACACTTCGCCGCAACACTGATACTCTTTGACATGGTCTTCGGCCTCAAATCTGCTCTGATACTCTCTAACATCTAAATCGGGTCTCTCTCTGTCTTCTGATGCATTTAAATTAGAAAAATCGGGCTTTTTTCGGCCTTTTTCGGTGCAAAATTGGCCGAGGAATCAAAAGATTCCCTAAAGATTCTCCAATATGGCCTATTTCCCATAGCGATGCGCGATTAGCGCTAGGCGATAATCGCGCATCGAAAACTGCCTCAGAATTTGAATCTGGGCCTCCTAACATGCCTTTTCGCGCTTGCGCTCCTTTCTTTGGCAGGTTACGTCAGCATGACGTCAGCAGGGTGACGTGGCAGGGTGATGTGGCAATGATATGGTCGGCAGGGTGCCGCATATGTTACTGCGATGTGATATACTTCTTTCGATGCGATCGCAATATCGCATCGGCGGAGAAGGAGACGGTATTTATTTTGGAAACGCGATGCTTGCGACCGTCGATTGCCGATATCGCGATAGCGCATCGGGCCAAAAGGGAAAGGGGCACACATATGTGGTATAAAATATTGCGATATGCCGATTACGAAATGTTATCGATGGAACGTCCATCAGGAAGAAACAATAGCAAGCCATAATACCCTTGCGACCTTTGATTGCGATAATCACGTCGGAGAGGGTCCACCGGGATCGGGAGAATGTTAAGGCAATCGGCAAGGGTTGTTTGTGATCGGAGGAGGGGAATATATGGTTTTGAAGATTATTTGCGGCCTCAGAAGGGGTCCGATAACCTAAAACAAAGGATTTTCATGCTTTGGAAGGAGTCCATTGTATTGGAAGATGGTTTTGAAGGGGGAAGATGAGGGTTCTTGCTATGTTTCAGACAAACTTAGCAATTCCCAAGTGTACTTATGGTTATTTTTCAACCAAAGGGAGGGGACAAATATATAAGGGAGTTATTAACATAGTTAAAAATAGGGGATGAGGAGATAGATAGGGAGCTATATAGTAAGGTTAGCGGTTAATATGACTAGTGATAAGAAATTGCTAAGTATGTGAATCTTAGGATTTTTAAAGGAAACAATGATCCGTAAAGGAAGTATGAATATTGCTTGAGTAAAGCAGATCTTTACCAGGGTGAATTGTTACGAAAATGATGAAAAGGAGAGTTATCAAGCAGATCTTGACCTCTCTAGGGGGAGTTAGTAAATGATTTAGGGGAGAGAAGAAGGGGAAGTTAGACATGCTTCGCTTGAAGTCCTTCAAAATGGGAACTACCTTGCTATACTGATCAAATGGATATAAATTTTGAAAACACAAAACTGATCATAATCAATGATTCTGCAACCACAAAGCTACCTACCCAGCCTACTTACCTAACATTTTTTCTTCTTTTTGGTTTGGGTGCACTTAGTCTTGCAGACCCAGCTTTTCAACTTTCCTTTTTCTGTCCTCCTATCTACAGACTACCCTTATTTCTTCCAAGGGCCCAGATTAAACAGTTGGGCTCCTTTGCTTCTCTACATGTCTAAGAATCTGCCAAGATTAAGCTGTTTGGATAGATTATTCATTCTCTATATTCTAAAACATGAAATTGAAACCTAGGGAGACCAAGATTAACCTGTTTGGACCTCCCTTTAGAATGGAAAGTCTTCAAAAATGGAATAATTCTTAAAAATTGGCATGCAGCAGATGAACTTTGACTTGCACACTTTCATGGCCTCTGTCTTTGGCGACTGTTAGAAAATATGGAGTATTGCAGCATGCAAAGTATGACATATTTGGCCTGTAAAAATGTCCATCATGAAATATGAGTAACCTGCTGCAGCAAGAGGCTAACAGAGGCCTCTACCTCAAGAAGCCAGGATAAGCTATCTGAAGAAATGAACCCCTCCATGCTTACTACACTCTTGGAGACATGTATGAAGCTACTTCATGAAAGAAAGGCCATGAAGGGATTACAGGAGTTGATAAATAAATGTGTGGTAAAAAAAATGCTCTTGAAGGACCTCACATAGTCAGGAAAATTGGTAAGGATAAGGCAAGAACAAGGCATGAGATAAGGCTCACTGTGCAAATATCGGAGTATGAAATGGATCAAGTTATTTTGGATTTGGGATTGGATGCGAATGTTTTGCCTAAAATTACAATGGAAAGAATGAGAAGTCCTGCGCTACAGTGGTCTCCAATTCAATTGAGGATGGTAAATCAACAGAGGATTATCTCCATGGGAACATTGCAGGGAATGATAGTAGATATTGAAGGTGCGAGCGCAATGGCTAATTTTGAAGTGATAGAGATTGTTGATGAAAGAAATCCATACTCCACGCTCCTTGGGATCGATTGGGATATTGACATGAATGGGGTGATCAATTTGAAGAAGCAGACGATGTCATTTAAGAGGAAATCACTCCACGTAGTAGTACATTTGGACCCTATAGAAGGACCCCGTTATACTGAGCCGGTCCATGATTACAAAAGTAATGATGATTTGGACTAGATCTACAAAATGATAGCGCGAGACCAAGATTGGGTGAATCCAATAGCAGATGGATGCATTCCATGGGACTGCGAATGTTCTTGTACATTAGATTCAGATGAAGAGTTGGAACACTGGAAAAATAGGTTGCATGAAGTATCTACGCTACGTTGTAACATGATGACTAAATTGTTACACTGTGTATCATCGGAGGTAATAATTTTGCCTTATTATAATGGTCTAATTGATGTAGATAAATTTTTGGATGAATTTGATAGGGAAGTGCCTGAGAAGCATCTCTTTCAAGCACTGGATTTGGCACTATGTGCTACGCCTGCAAGATGGTGGGGTACGCCTAAAGACATTTTTGATAGATGGAGTGAATACCGAAGGATGATGATGTTGCGGTTTGGTCACCAAAAAGTGTGACTAAGAGAAAAATATGATGGAAGGAGTGATACACGTGACTACTTAGAGAAATGGATTGACACTTATGGAGCAGAGCCACAATCAGAGAGGGTGCATTTGTTCTGTCACACTTTGGATGTAATACCCATGAATTGGTACTTGGAAACAGAGCTCTGTCACAGCACTAACAAGTGGGATATTTTGAGACAGGGATTCTTAATGACATTCATCTTTCAAGATGGGTTTGAATGTATTGACTAAGTGTTGTAGGAGGTCAAGGCAACGATCTTTAGAATAACATAGGATCCCTTGGATTTGATTCAACCAGATTGGATCACCTAGTTGCACCTTGTGTTGGAGTGCTATAATGTGACTGCTGAAGAAGAAGACTAGGATCCAAGAAACATTAATATCCTAGAGGCAGAAGGTCACTACAAAGTTGAGGGACTGCAGATAGAGAATCCAGATATCACCATGCCACTGAAAACTAGACAAGTGAACATTGGAATAGAGGTAGAGCCAAATTGTGTGAAGATAGGAGACTACTGGGATGATGCTATGGTAGATAAGGTCATTGAGTTGCTCCACAAATATTAGGATTTGTTTCCCAAAACGTTTTTAGACTTAAAAGGCATCATAAACAATTTGGGAGTGATGAAAATAATGTTGAAACTGGACACGAAGCCTATTAAGAAGAGGCCATATCACCTTAATCCTAACTAAAAGGAAAAGGTCCACTTGGAGTTGGACAAGATATAGATAGCGAGCATTATTGAACCAGTGGAGGAATCTGATTGGGTGAGTCCAATGGTAGTTCAGAAAAAGAAGCAGAAGGATGAAATAAGGATTTGCATAGATATCTAGAAGTTGAGCGATGCTTTCTTTCATGATCCTTTTCCAACTTCATTCACAGCTGAGGTATTGGGTAATGTTGGTAGATAGGAAGCATATTCGTTCACTAATGGGTTCTTTGGAAACCATCTATTGGATTGTTGGGACCTGACCCAAGTTTAGAGGTGATTTACCCAAACAAATTCTAGTACTACTAGCCCTTCCAGCAACGGTTCGTAGAGTGTGGAGTGAGGTCTCACCTGAAGTAGTATGGGAGGGTCCTAGAACCAGGTTTCCACACCGTGGAGATGTTTGATGAGTTCAAGTGGTCCGCGGTTGACCCTACGCGCACTTACATGTACCTCGCAGCTTGAGATGTTGCCTTCACGCAACCCTACTTGGGTGCCGAACATTGTTATTACCCCAGTCCTTACTTGTATTCCACTATTAGTTGATTAACTTAGCTTACTTGCATGTGTAAAGTATACTTAGCAATATAAATCATTCATAAAAGTGTGCACAGTAAATAAATAGTATATTTTCAGTTGATATCAAACATGTAATAACTCAAGAACAGATACACATAATTTGGATAAAACTTCTCTTTGTTATTCTCTTCTTCGGTTATAGACTTGACTCTACCCTGCGCAGTTAGCTGCAGGGGTCCACACACTCAGTTGCTAACAACTAGGCCTCTGCACACTCAACTGCAGAGCCTTCTCCTACTTTACGACCCAAAGACACACTTAGACACTTATGACTCAATCCCTTAGACTTCTTCTCTCTTTACACTCAGAGCCTCGCTCTATTTATACAATCTGATGATCCACAGACCATGGGTAGGCCGACATTACATTACAAACTAGGGTGAACAACCCTATGACTCTAACATACTTTTTCACCTGCAATTCGCAGGGCTTTACAACATTATTTGGTCAAAACATGGGCTTTGAGCCCCAAACCATGCCTCGGGGGCATTCCATGCCCAACAGGCCCCCAACAAAAACATCGTGACTTGCGCTTGAGTCACTCTATTGACACGGCAATATTGGCATGGAGTTCCTCCAACTGTCCTCGAACTGTGCTGATGTCAGTAGCTCATTGAGCTGTTGCTCGCTAAATATGTTGCATCCTTTGTTCTGAGAATTTTGCATCTGGGGCACTTCTCTTCATTAACATGTGCATCCCCTATATGTGTGTGAGCTTTCCTTCAATGTTTGCCATGATAGTGAAAGCCTCGTCAATCTATGGCTAGACACACTTTGAGAATTGCCTCCTTATGTCATGTTGCATCCACCTGCTCCATCAGTGCCTTAGCTTGTTGCATCTTCACAAGTCGTTGAATGAGGAATACTTCCTACATAGTTCCTCTAACACTATCGTATTGCTACTGAAGTTCTCGTGCCTTTGTCTCCAAGTGCTAGATGTTGGGGTCCTCCTGCAAAGTGGTGAGGACCTCAAGTGCTTTCTCCAACAAAGTGGTACAATCTTGCACTGCACTTCCAATTTCTTCCAATCCTAGTGCAATAGTGCTAGCTTTCTTTTCTTGGACCTCTGGGGGAGTGGAAGGCTGCTCCTTTAACCACAGCTCAGCGATCTGAAGATTCAGCTCCAGCTAAACCTTGGTCGTTTCTTCTCTAGCCTCACAGACTCCGGTTGCCAACCTATGGATCCGTACCTCTACTGGTAGATCTACTGGGATGGCTAGCTCCAGGACGCATCGAAAAGCATCATCTACCACCTGCACCAACTGTTAGTTCTGCGACACCAATTCATTGGGCTGCAGACTGAGCTATTCCATTTTTATCTTTTGTTCGCTGAGAACTTGGATCACGCGGCTCTCCCTAGAGCGCAACTCTATTGTTATCCCATAATGTAGAAGGTACAGTGTCTCTCATGGAAAGGCAACCAAATTAAGGCCAAGTCCTTTGATCGTCTTAACGACAAATCTATCAGTCTCATTTGTTACTACTAGGGCCCCTTCCGATAACACTATTGTGTTTTCCATTCGTACGCAAAAGAACCATTTGTTGGCTTGTTGGGGCCTGACCCAGGTTCAAAGGTGATTTAGCCAAACAAAAATTGGTATTAATGGCCCTTTCGGCAATAGTCCACAGAGTGTGGACTGAGGTCTCACCCGAAGTAGTATGGGAGGGTGCTAGAACTAGGTTTCCGCACCTTGGAGATGTCTAATGAGTTCAAGTGGTCCGCGGTTCGACCTTGCACACACGTTGCTAAGCGTACTTACCCGTACCTCGCAGCCTGAGATGTTGCCTTCATGCAGCCCTACTCGAGGGTTGAATGTTCTTATTACCCTAGTACTTACTAGTATTCCACCATTAGTTGATTAACTTAGCTTACTTGCATGTGTAAAGTATACTTAGAAATGTAAATCATTCATACAAGTGCGTGATAAATAAATAGTATATTTGCAATCGATAGCAAACATGTAATAACTCAAGAACAGATACACAGAATTTGGATAAAAAATCTCTTTATTATTCTCTTCTTTAGTTACAGACTCGACTCTGCTCTGCGCACTCAGCTACGGACAACTAAGCCTCTGCACTCAACTACAGAGCCTTCTCCTACTTTACGACCCAAAGAAACACTTAGACACTTACAACTTAATCCCTTAGACTTCTTCTCTCTTTACATGTAGAGCCTTGCTCTATTTATACAATCCCATGGTCCACAGACCATGGGTAGGCTGACATTACATTACAAACTGGGGCAGACAACCCTATTACTCTAACATAATTCCACACCCACAATTCGTGTGACTTTACAACATTATTCAGTCAAAACATGGGATTTGAGGCCCAAAACATGCCTCGGGAGGATTCCATGCTTAACAGGCCCCCAAAAAAAACATCGTGACTCACCCTCGAGTCACTCTGTCCGCGCGGTGATCTTGGCACGAAGTTCTTCCAACTGTCCTCAAACTATGCTGATGTCGGCGGCACACTGAGTCGCTGCTTGCTGTATTTGTTGCATCCTTTATTCTGAGACTTCCGTGTTATTTTGCGTCACATCCACCTGCTCCTTTAGTGCCTTAGTTTGCTACATCCTTGCAAGTTGCTGAGTTAGGACTATTGTCTATGAAGTTCCTCTAACATTGTCATATTGTTGTTGAATTTCTCGCACCTCTGTCTCGAGGATCTGGATGTTGGCGTCCTCCTGTAGAGTGGTGAGGACCTCAAGTGTTTGCTCCAGCAAAGTGGTACAATCTTTCACTGCACTTCCAATTTCTTCCATTCCCGCTGCAAGAGCGCTAGTGTGCTATTCTCGAACCTTCGGGGGAGTGGAAGGCTGCACCTTTCACCACAGCTCGACGATCTAAATATTCAGCTCCAGCTAAACCTTGGTCGTTTCTTCTCTAGCCTCGTAGACTCCGGTTTCCAACCTGTGGATCCACACCTCTGCTACTAGATCTGCTGGGATGGCTAGCTCCAAGACGTGTTGATAAGTGTCATCTACCACCTGCACCAATTATTGGTTCTGTGACACCAATTTGTCGCACTGCAGACTGAGTTGTTCCATGTTTATCTTTTGTTCACTGAGAACTTGGATCGTGTGGCTCTCCCTAGTGTGTAGTTCTACCGTTATCCCATCCTGTAGCAGGTACAATGTTTCTTGTGGAACGGAAGCCAAATTAAGGCCAAGGCCTTTGATCATGTTAACCGCAAATCTGTCGCTCTCATTTGCTACTACTAGGGTCCCTTCTAGTAACACTATTATGTTTTCCATCTGTGCACAATAGAGCCATTTGTTGGCTTGTTGGGGCTTGACCTAGGTTTAGAGGTGATTTAGCCAAACAAATCCCGATATTACTGGCCCTTTCAGCAATAGTCCACAGAGCGCAGACTGAGGTCTCTCCTAAAGTAGTATGGGAGGGTGCTAGAACCAAGTTTTCACACCCTAGAGATGTCTGATGAGTTCAAGTGGTCTGTGGTTCGACCCTGCGTGCACGTTGCTATGCGTACTTGCCTCTACCTCATAGCCTAAGATGTTGCCTTCACGCAGCCCTACCCAGGGGCCAAACACTGTTATTACCCGAGTCCTTACTAGTATTCCACCATTAGTTGATTAACTTAGCTTACATGTATGTGTAAAGTATACTTAGCAATATAAATCATTCATACAAGTGCACACAATAAATAAATAGTATGTTTGCAATCGATATCAAACATGTAATAACTCAAGAATAAATACACAGAATTTGGATAAAACTTCTCTTTATTATTCTCTTCTTTAGTTACAGACTCGTCTCCGCCCTGCACAGTCAGCTGCAGGGGTCCACGCACTCAGCTGCAAACAAATAGCCCTCTGTGCACTCAGCCACAGAGCCTTCTCCTACTTTACGACCCAAAGACACACTTAGACACTTACGACTCAATCCCTTATACTTCTTTTCTCTTTACACTTGGAGCCTCACTCTCTTTATACAATACCATGGTCTGCAGACCATGGGTAGTTCGACATTACATTACAAACTAGGGTGGACAACCCTATGACTGTAACATACTTCTACGCCCGCAATTCGCAGGGCTTAACAACATTATTCGATCAAAACATGGGATTTGAGCCCCAAAACATGCATCAGGGGTATTCCATTCCCAAAACCATCAAATAAAGATTCCACCAGAAGATAGGAGTAAGACTACCTTCGCGACTGAGTGGGGATGGTTTCAGTATACAGTAATGTCTTTTGGACTCAAGAATGCACTGGAAATCTTCTCACGCATAGTCATCGTGATGTTCAAAGAGTTCATTCACAAATTTGTAGAAGTATACTTTGATTATTGGATAGTGTTTGGAATGGTAAAGCACCATGTAGCTAGTTTGCACTTGATGTTGGATACATGCTAGAGGTATCAAATTGTGCTAAACTTGAAGAAGTGATTATTTTGCATCTCTTTTGGAATTTTGATGGGTCATGTAGTGTGTAGACAAGGCTTAATGGTGGACCCTGCTAAGATCACGATCATAGTTAATTTAGAGGCACCAAGAAGTGTTAAATAGCTACGCGCAACACTAGGTCATACTAGATACTATCGAAACTTCATCAAGAGCTATGCCCAGATTACCATGCCAATGGAAAAGCTATTGAAGAAGGACACTACATTCTATTGGGATGAAGAATGCTAGTGGAGTCTAGATGTATTGAAGGATAAAATGGTCACCCCATCGATCCTAGTCTTCCTGGATTGGAAGAAATAATTTCATGTGCATGTGGATGCATCATGCATTGCGCTGGGAGCAGTGATACACGGGCCGGTGAAGGAGAATTGGATCACCCAATAGCCTTCGCAAGAAGGAAGTTGTCTAAGGTTGAAAAGAATTATTCGACAATAGAGAAAGAAGGGTTGGCATACACACTTTAGAAGCTCAGGAATTACTTGCTAGGTAGACACTTTAAGATGTATAAAAACCATTCTACTTAAAGTACCTAGTCAAGAAGCCTGTGTTGGGGGGGAATATGTAGATGTTTGCTATTGTTTCAAGAGTAATATTTCAAAGTAATTGTGAAGTTAGGGAGGTTGAATGCAGGGCTAGATCATCTATCTCACATTGAAATAGGAGAGGATCCTACCAATTTAGAGGAGGGGCTGCCTGACGTGAATCTCTTTACAATGCGCATAGTAGAAAATCATTTTGCAGACATTATCCACTCTCTGACTACGGGAACAACTCTAAAAGGATACACTAGTCAATAGAAGAAGGAATTGGTGGTGCGCGCGATAGATTTTTCTATTATTGTAGGTCACTTGTATAAGATGGGATTAGATGAGATATTACGACACTATGTGCCTGATTTTGAACGAAGCATTATCCTAGTTGAAGCTCATGGAGGAGCTGTGGGAGGCCATTAAGAAGGAAAAGCAACAGCACAAAAGATTTTATGTGTTGGGTTGTGGTGGCCAACATTGCATAAGGGTTCCAAAGCATATTGTAGGGAATGCAATGCATGTCAGAGAATCAATATGCCATCATGGAGGCATGAGCTACCTTTGAATCTACAAGTACAATTGCAGCCATTTGAGAAATTTGCAATTGAATTTTTAGGACTGATTCAACCTCCAGGAAAGAAGACATGTGTGTGGTATATCATCACCATGACCGAATATTTGACCAGATGGGTGGAGGCATAGCCCGTGAAGGATTGTATAGGGGAAACAAGAGTGAAATTTCTATTTGAGTATGTGTTGACTAGGTTTGGTTGTCGGAAGCTTTTAATGATTGATCATGGTACACACTTCCTCAATGAAACAATTAGCACGCTGACAGAGGAATTCCAGGTTTACCAACAGAAGAGTACACCATATCATCCTCAAGCCAATGGGATGGCAGATGCATTTAATAAGATATTGTAGAACACACTTACAAAGGTTTGGAATGCACTGAGGAATGATTGGAATGTGCGCATACCAGCTGTGTTATGGGCCTATAGAACTACTTGTAAGAAGCTTACTATTCAGACGTCGTTTAGGCTGGTCTATGGCATAGAGCTTGTGATGCCTATGGATTATATCATGCCTAGTCTATGCATAGTAACATTCACAGGGATGGTAGACTGCGGAGCCTTAGAAGAGTGGCTCACACAACTGACAGAGCTCGAAGAATATAGGTTCTTGGCTGGATTCCATCAGCAGGTTCCGAAGGAACATGAAAAGGCATGGCACAATCGACACATCAAACTATGCACCTTCAAGGTAAATGATTTAGTTTTATTATATGACATCAAGTTTGATAAATTTCCAGGAAAATTTCAGATGCACTGGTTTGGGCCATATGTGATTAATGAGACTACCAACCGTGGAGTAACTCAACTGGTGAAATTGAATGGAGATCCATTTCTGAGGAAGGTAAATGGAAGCCAATTAAAGCCATACAATAGGGATCCAGACTGATGAATACATGATGGTAACATAGTCTTAGCGCTCCACGAAGCTGCAAGGAGGAGTGGGACTATAAACTACACTACCCGGGTTGTCGAGCTGCATGACAAGGGGTCCGTGTCAAACATGAGGGTGTTATAGTACCACAAGAAGTGTGAGGGGATCTGTGCTATAGCATTGGAGACCATGCAGCACAACCAAAATGTGACTTTTACCATCACTGTTAATGATTTGAAAACCAGAAGACACTTAATAGGAGTGGGTGGCTAGCATTTAAGGCATTTAAGGCTTAATTTAAGAGTGAATTATTTGGAAATATGCTGCCAATCTTGCATTTATGGACAGATTTTGGGGGGAACAGTTGAATTTGAATTCAAATTCACAAATAAAATATGTGTAGCCATCCAGCAAGAAACACTTTGCATTCTAAGAGTTTCTAGGTTGTGTTGTCTCTTATGTATGAATCGTGAGTTCTTTGAGGATTTTCTTGCAAGCCCCGTGTTTGATCAATATTCTGAGTCAAACAGAAAGCTTATTCATGATATCATGTTAGGATTAGGTCTCGTAGAAACTAAAAGCACTGGAGGGCCTATGCCCTTTGAGGAAGTTTTCTATAGGATAAAATGCATAGTGTATGGAGAATGAAGATACCCTCAAAGGTCTTCCCGGGACCTTCACAGACTGTAAATTATCTGCAACCGTCACAAAGTTACATGCATGTTCATAAACAATGACTAACTACCAAAGTAGGATAAATAGATTACCTCAAGTCTCTGTGTAGATTTTCTATAGAGTGCAATGTAGCTAGGTGGAAGTCCCCTAAGCTGACTCCAGATCAAATCATGTACATAGAAGAGACAAGCATAATCACAGCATACAACTCTAATAACTAATACATGAATGCATAAAAGAACATCTAGTTACACATAACTAAGCTACTCATGCTAAAAGTTATTCGACAAACAACTGAATGAATGATAGTACCAACACCACGGAGTAGACATTACAACTGCAGTTCTATATTGATGTTGGAAGAGTGATTACAACCATATGTTACATCAGCCTTCCCTTACCCCTCCAACTTCTCTCTCCCTCCCTTCTTGCCAACATCTTATGATTTGAGACTGTTAGCCTCCTGCTGCAACAGGTTACTCATATTTCATGATGGACATTTTTACAGGCCAAATATGTCATACTTTGCATACTGCAATGCTCCATATTTGCTAACAGTCACCAAAGAAAGAGGCCATGAAAGTGTGCAAGTCAAAGTTCATCTGCTGCATTCCAATTTTAAAGAATTATTCCATTTTTGAATACTTTCCATGCTAAAGGGAGGTCCAAACAGCTTAATCTTGATCTCCCTAGGTTTCAATTTCCTGTTTTAGAATATAGAGAATGAATAATCAGTCCAAACATCTTAATCTTGGTAGATTCTTAGACAAGTAGAGAAGCAAAGGAGCCCAACTGTTTAATCTGGGCCTTTGGAAGAAATAAGGGTAGTCTGTAGATAGGAGGATAGAAAAAGGAAAGTTGAAAAGCTGGGTCTGCCAGTCTAAGTGCACCCAAACCAAAAAGAAGAAAAAATGTTAGGTAAGTAGGCTGGGTAAGTAGCTTTGTGGTTGCAGAATCATTGATTATGATCAGTTTTATGTTTTCAAAAGCTATATCCATTCGATCAGTATAGCAAGGCAGTTCCCATTTTGAAGGACTTCAAGCGAGGCATGTCTAACTTCCCCTTCTTCTCTCCCCTAAATCATTTACTAACTCCCCCTAGAGAGGTCAAGATCTGCTTGATAACTCTCCCTTTCATCATTTTCATAACAATTCACCTTGGTAAATATATGCTTTACTCAAGCAATATTCATACTTCCTTTACGGATCATTGCTTCCTTTAAAAAGCCTAAGATTCACATACTTAGCGCTTTCTTATCACTGGTCATATTAACCGCTAACCTTACTCTATAGTTCCCTATCTATCTCCTCATCCCCTATTTTTAACTATGTTAATAATTCCCTTATATATTTATCCCCTCCCTTTGGTTGAAAAATAACCATAAGTACACTTGGGAATTGCTAAGTTTGTCTGAAACATAGCAAGAACCCTCATCTTCCCCCTTCAAAACCATCTTCCAATACAGTGGACTCCTTCCAAAGCATGTAATTCTCTCTCTTAAGGTTATCAGACCCCTTCTGAGGCCGCAAATAATCTTCAAAACCATATATTCCCCTCCTCCGATCACAAACAACCCTTGCCGATTGCCTTAACATTCTTCCGATCCCAATGAACCCTCTCCGACGCGATTATCACAATCGAAGGTCACAAGGGTATTATGGCCTGCTGTTGTTTCTTCTCGATGGACGTCCCGCCGATAAAATTTCGCAATCGGCATATCGCAAATACCATATGCCACATATATACGCCACTCCCCATTAGCCGATGCGATATCGCTAGTCGGCGATCGGCGATCGCAAGGGTCATGTGCCCGAAATACATGCCGCTTCCTTTGCTCCGATGCGACATTGCCACTACATCAAGAGAGCATATCGCTTTGCAAACACTTCCTCGCCGCATGCCTCTATTTATTCACGTATTTTGTTTAAAATACGATTTATCATTAACAACTCGCTTCACTACAAATTCATCGCAAATTCGCAGAATTTTAGCTATTATTATCGCATCGCAGAAATACTTAAGGCGCCGCACCATCCAACACCCTGCCACGTCATCCACCGTACCAGGAGCTGCTACTGACGTCACCCGCCAAAGAAAGGAGCGCAAGCGCGAAGAAGCATCTTAGGAGGCCCGGATTCAAATTCTGAGGCAATTTTCAATGCGTGATTAGCGCCTAGTGCTAATCGCGCATTGCTACGGGAAATAGGCCATATTGGAGAATCTTTAGGGAATCTTTTGATTCCTCAACCAATTTTGCACTGAAAAGGGCTGAGAAGGCCCGATTTTGCAGTTTGGATCATAGCGGAAGACAGAGAGAGACCCAGTTCAGGCATTAATGAGTATCAGAGCAAATGCGGAGCCAAAATCCACGTCAAAGAGTATCAATGTTGCGGCGAAGTGTATCAGAGGAGATTTTCTCAGGGCTCGAGGCAAATCAAGCATTGAAAGAAAGCCCTGAAAGTCAAGGAGCAGTTAAGGAACCATTCAAATCTCAATAGCACAAATGACTGCACATTAAAGCTCACAGGAGATCAGTGGACCAGAACTCAATGCACAGTTATTACAGAACCACTGCACCAAGCCACAGAGGACAACACATTAACTCATTTTTTGATCCAGCTGCCATTGGCCCAGCCCAAAGCAGATTTACTTGCATTTAATTCCAGCATAAGTTAGGTTTAGAAAGTTTTCTTCCTGCAGACCTGTCTAGGTCGGTTGTAATAAATAACTTTAGATATTTTTCTTATATATACCACCCTGAAAAATGGAGTAGGGGGTTGGTTGGTTGTTTGATCTTTTTTGGTTTTGATATTTTGCTTGAGCAGAGACTCGCACTGTAAATGTGATATTTTCTATAATCAAAGACTGCTGAAAATGCATGGATTCTGAAAGTGTCTGCTGTGTTTAATTGGCCGAGGAGTGAATATGGAATTCTTGTGATTCTACATGGTTCAATAAGTGTTCCCTTAACTCTGTTTTGTTTTCCATATTTGTTTTTGTCATCAATCCATCATCTAAATTGCAGAAAAGAAGAATAGTTTAGGATTTGCTTGGCTGCACCTTGGGCTCAATTTCTGCAATTTCTTCATGTTTTCATCTGGAATGGTTATGAACATGCATACTTAAATGATCTTGTTTACACTGTTTCTTTCATATATGAATGTTAGTTTAGGAATTCTTAAATTCTCCTAGATAACCATTCATGCACCTCTCTCCCCTGTTAGTTGAGGAAAGATTCTTAATTGCCTTTCATCTCTGACTTTAATCTCATCTTTCAGCAAATTGGTATTGTTTCATGTGTAGCTATCCCGCTCCATAATCCTCTTGTGACCAAGAAAACGCAACAGCAAGCCTTAATCCATGACTCCATGCCCAATGGTTTGAACTTATCACCCGATACCTTGCCTCTCTTCTCCAATGCAATTTCCTTCCATCCAAACTCCATCCAAACAAAAAATCAAAACCCCCGAACCCAATAGCTAGCCTAAAATCATTATCAACAAAGCTAAATCATCAAGAGAGAGCCCTCTCTGATTGTAGGTGGGCTAGAACCTGCAATCCAAAGATTGGTTTGTGGTTACCTTGGCCGTATCCCTTCAGGAACTTAGGGACAACCTGAGTGATAACATAATGGCGACTCCACTGGGGACTTCCTAAGATAATCTCACAAAACCAGTCCGAAGCTCCGCAGAGGAAGAAACTGACCTTTAAAAAGTTTCTGTTTAACCTATATTGTTAGAAAAATTCCCAAAAAACAAGCTAGAAGCTGGCTCCCAAGAAGCATTCACGTTACACAAGATCAAATCCAGATCCAAATCCCCGAGCTATTTTTGAAAACCCCAATATAATTCCTAAGATCCTTAGAAAACAAGAGCAACAAAGTTTGACTGCTTCCAGTCCTAAAACGGTTCAGTGTAGCCATTTTGCAACCCCTGTTAAAGTTTTGTTTCGCTCAAACCCTACTTCCCCTTGTTCATCATCCACTTCTACAAACCCTGTTTCCACACCTCCATCCACTGCGCATACCACCACTACTACTCTAAATATCCCAGTTGCCCCAGTTGTTCCACTTATCCCTGTTAATATGGCTAATAGATATGCACCTTACAACTGCTTGCAAATCCCGGGGCTATGCCTCAGGATTACCAGACTAAAATTACCTATTTTGATGGCACAAATTCCTGCACAACCCTTCAGCACACACAAAAAATTCAGGATTACTTTGAGAGTTATGAGATTGATGATGATAGTGTGAGAATGAAGATTTTTGTCCAAAGTTTGACCGGTGATGTCAGGACTTGGTTTAGAGCACTCCCAGCCCATTCCATAGCAGACCCAGAAGCCTTATATCCATCGTTTATCAATAGATGGGAAAAGAAGAAAGACCCCTTGCACATATTATCTGAGTATGACACTATCAAAAGAGGCCCTCAGGAGACTGTTTTGAACTACTATGCAAGGTTCAATAATGTCTACAATGCAATACCACAGAACTTAAGACCTCCACCTGATCTTGCTTTGTACAAATTCCCTGATGGTTTTGATGCTAAAATGGCTTATCAGTTAAGGGAAAGAGCCCCTCAAAGTCTTGTAGAAATGCAAAATGTTGCTGTTAGTGTGGAGGCAAACCTAATTGCCAAAAGAAACAGAGCTAGAACCGAGAGAAGAACTACCCTTAAGGAAGAACCCTCAGCCTTAGACCAGAAGTTAGATGCTATTATCAATGGCATGCATAGGCTGGGAGACAGAGTAGAGAGTGTTGAAAGGAAATCATCATGGGAAGGACAACAGCCCAACACCATAAGGAACCCAAACTTCAGGAAAAATCAAACCACAAATGCTGCAAGGGCTAGTCCCGACCATGATATTAGGCTCCCTTTCCAAGAAAACTACGCAGAGGCATCCACATCTAGTGAGCCCACAGAAGAGACTCACATGAACTTGATAGATTCGAAAAATGAGCAACAAATCTTTCTCACTCAAGAAGACCAAGACTACCCTGATGTGAAACAATTTCAGACCAAAACGGGAGTCTTTTGATTTTAAACAAGGTTATGATTCTGCTGTATATGAGGTCCACAAACAATATAAGCTGAGAACAAGAACCATTGAAGTCCCTACACCAACCAAAGCAAAGGACAACAAACAGCTCAACAAAATTAAAGGCAAGATTGTCATAACAGAACCAACTGATATTGTTGTCCCAAACCCACATCAAATCACTGTAGAGGACATATCAAACATACATCCTCCTACTGATTAGCCTCTACCTCCTTCTTCCTCAAAAGAAAATTTGAACAGCACTCCAAAAAACCTTCCCAAGACAGAAATACCACAAACTATCATTCACCATAACATAGACAATCCCAAGGAAAACACAGGGAGTATTCTTGAAAAGGTGAAATCTACTACTATTAACACAAAGATTCCATTAGAAAATCCATTCAATTTAGAAGCATAGATTGGAAAACTTAAAATATCCATCCCCCTCTCAGAACTTGCCAAAAATGATGTGTATAGGCAACAAATTCAAAGGTCACTGCAACTGCCAGAGATCAGGGATGATGTAAATGTTTTAGATGATACCCTTGAGCTGCTGTTTGGTCCAGAAGTTAATGGAAAAACAACATATGGATCTGTTCCACCCTTTTATGTTAGTCTGCATATACATGACAAAATCTTGCACAATGCTATGTTTGACTCAGGTGCCTCACACAATATTATGCCCAAAGCTGTAATGGAAAAGCTAAACCTTGATGTCACAAGACCCTACAAAGATCTATACTCCTTTGACTCAATTCAAGTCAAATGCTTAGGCTTAATCAAACACCTTTGTGTGTCCTTAGTCCAATTTCCCAACAAGACAATCCTAATGGATGTAGTAGTTGCTGACATTCCAACCAAATACGACATGCTCCTATGAAGATCATGGGGAGCAAAACTCCAAGGATCCCCCCAACTTGACCTCTCTTATGCCACTATTTCTGTCTTTGGGCAACCAAAGAGGTTGTACAGGGAAACACTGATGAAGTATGTGGTGAGCAGTGAAGAGAAGCCCCAAAATTTTCCAATTTATTCAATCCATTCTGATATGGATTAATTTATCCTTTTTAATGAAGACACCAATCCTCCAACTAATGAGAAGCCTCTAGCTTTAGAGCTAGAAACATGCATCAATGAGGAATCGGTTGCCCATACCCCTGAAATTGTTACAACAATCAAAGCAACTAGAAAACGAGAAGAACCTCCCCAAACAAAGATTTTAAATCTGCCCAATCCTAAAATAACTGAAACTCTTGATACAAACCAAAAACAAGAAATTACATGGTATTTAGAGTTTGATGGTTCTTTCAACAAGTTAGGAGCAGGGGCAGGTGTATGGATTCACAATACACATGACAATCATGTAGAAGGCCATGCCTGTAGACTAAATTTCAGATGTACCAACAACATGGCAGAGTATGAAGCTCTCCTCTTAGGCCTAAAATTGCTCAAAGTCCTAGGAGCTACAAAAGTGTCCATTCTAGGTGACTCTGATTTAATCATACACCAAATGAAAGGTAACTTTGTTACTAATGACAATAGAATGAGGGCCTATAGGACTGCTGCAACAGATATACTTAATACCTTCACTGAATCCGAGCTTGCTAAGATTTCTAGGAACCATAACATACATGCACACAGCCTAGCCATTTTTGCTAGTACATGCAAGCTTCCCTTTGAGCCAAATCACCATTTTATTGCTGAGATAAAACATAGGCCTGCTGTTCCTAACAATATTAGAGATTGGCAAGTATTTGAAAATGATGCCCACATTAACAATTTCCTCACTCTTGAGGGCGAGTTTTCAAATTTAAACATTGACAAGGAGGCCATGAACAATTCCCAACAACAAACAAATGAAAATCAGCAGGCTGTAATAGCTGCAACAGCAAAACAAATCCTGAACCCAACTGTTTTTGACAATGCAAACATAGAACAACTGAAACAAATGCATTTGGAGGAAACATCCAAAGCAGAGGCTGAGTTCGTTGATTTAAAGAATATTTTTTTTCCGGTTGGTCTTACTCCATTAGAAGATATGTTTGATGACAATGATGTACCCAAAAAGCCAAAAATGGAGCCTTTAGATGCTGCTATAGAAGAACACAACATAGCGACAACAGAAAAGCCCAAAATGATTAAATTGTCCAAAAATCTGCCCCCTGATCAAAAGCCAAAGTATGTGGATTTGTTCAAAGAGTTCCAAGATGTATTTACTTGGAGTTATGAGGACTTGAAGTCCGATGACACCTCAGTGATTCAACATACTATTCCCTTAAAACCAAATCAAAAACCATTCAAGCAAAACTTAGAAGAATAAACCCTATGCTTCTTCCCCTCATTGAGAAGGAAGTAAAGAGAATGTTTGAAGTAGGTATCATAGCACCCATCAGATTTTCTGAATGGGTATCCAATCTGGTTTCCACAAGGAAAAAATCAAGAGAGATCAGACTGTGTGTAGACCTAAGAAACTTAAACCAGGTCTCATTAAAATACCACTACCCTTTGCCTAAAATGGACCACATCCTACAAAGAGTAGTGGGTTCCTCTAGAATTTCTTTACTAGATGGATTCTCAGGTTTCAATCAAATACTTGTTCACCCAGATGACTAAGATAAGACAACCTTTACCACACCTTGGGGAACATTTAAGTATGTTAAAATTCCTTTCGGGCTAAAGAACGTTGGTTCCACCTTTCAAAGGGCAATGGATATTTCATTTGCCAAGGAAATCCATGAATTCCTTGTTGTCTATCTTGATGATTTAACCCCTTTCTCCAAATCTAATCAAGAGCACCTCAAACACTTAAGGCAGATCTTCATGACATGCAGGAAATATGGCATTTCCTTGAACCCCAAGAAGTCCTTGTTTGGCCTTGAGGAAGGTAAGTTGCTAGGCCACATTATCTCAAAAGACGGTATCAGAATTGATCCGGAAAGAATTCAATCAATCCTTCAAATTCCATACCCATGAAACATAAAAGAGTTGCAAGCATTCCTTGGAAAAATCAATTCCCTAAGGAGATTTATCCCAAACTTATCAGAAATGATAAGACTGTTGAGTAACATGTTAAAAAAGGATGCCAAGGTTAGATGGTCTCTGGAAACCAAGCAGGCTTTTGAGAGTATCAAAGCCGCCTTGACTCAAACGCCCGTACTCACAAGTCCACAATTCGACAAGGATTTTATCATCTTTTCCTTTGCTTCAGAGCACACGATAGCTGCTATCCTTCTGCAAAAGGATGATCAAGGAAATGAAAAGCCTATTGCATTTTTTAGCCGAGCCTTAAGAGATGCACCTTTGAAATACCAAATCATGGAAAAACAGGCTTATGCCCTTGTCAAAGGCATCAAAGACTTCATAATTTATATTTTGTATTCACATGTGATTGCCTATGTCCCAAACTCTGTTGTAAAATACATATTAACTCAAGAGGGACTAGAAGGCAAAAGAGGCAAATGGATTGCCAGTATTCTTGAATATGACATTGAGATAAAACCCACAAAGCTGATAAAGGGACAAGGTTTAGCTAAGCTAATGTCCGAAACAAATTTTCAGGCCTTAGACATCAACCAGCTGGACAATGAACAGGAGTTGGAAACTCCACAGATCAGTGAAACCTTTTTACAATCCCCATGGTATGCCGATATTTGCTATGTATTGTTAAACCTGTGTGCTCCCCCAGGATTGTCCAGAACCAAGAAAATATTTTTGAAGATGAAAGCTCTAAAGTTCTATGTCTTAGATG
>APFE031087581.1:140076-244727 GCA_000404065.3 Pinus taeda
TGTGTGCTCCCCCAGGATTGTCCAGAACCAAGAAAATATTTTTGAAGATGAAAGCTCTAAAGTTCTATGTCTTAGATGGTGCCCTGTTTTGGAAAAATCATGAAGGAATACTACTAAACTGTTTAACCATAAATGAAACCAACAACATCATGAAAGAATTCCATGCAGGGGACTATGGAGGGCATCTATATTGGAATTCCACTGCTAACAAGATTTTAAGGGCTGGTTATTATTGGCCCTCTCTATTTGCATATGTTAGAAAATTTGTTGTGTCATGTCACAAATGCCAAATCTTTAAAGGAAAAAGAAAACTGCTGCCTCTGCCCCTTAAGCCCATCTCAACCGAACAACCTTTTCAACAATGGGGTCTTGACTTCATAGGGGAAATCCATCCCTCTTCTTTAGGCCAGCACAAGTGGATTTTAATAGCCACCGACTATTTCACCAAGTGGATTGAGGCCATCCCATGTAGGCAAGCTAATGACTCCACTATTATCTAATTCCTTGAAGACAATATCCTTTCTAGATTTGGCTGCCCTGAGAAAATCATCACTGACAATGCTGCTGCCTTCAAATCCAAAAAGATGATCAATTTCTGCCATAAATTTCACATTACCTTGGGCCACTCTTCATCTTATTATCCTCAAGGTAATGGCTTGGCCGATTCATCCAGAAAAAGCCTCATCAACATCATAAAAAAAGTGCTGGAAGAAAACAAAAAGAATTGGCATAGGAAGCTCACAAATGCCCTATGGGTAGACAGACTTTCAACCAAGAAATCTATTGGGATGAGCCCTTATGAGCTAGTATATGGCATGGAAGCCAGATTTCCTTCATCTTTGGGCATTCCTACTATCAAACTATTACAGGAGATTCAAGCTGAACCAAATGACATTCAAAGAAGAATTAATTAGACCATTCACCTTCAGCAAACTAGAGAGCAAGTGTATGACAGAGCTCAGATTTTGCAGGAAAATCGCAAAAGGATGTTTGATAAGGGAGCCAAGGCTGAGGATTTCTGTGTTGGCAGCAAAGTTCTAAGGTGGGATTCATGAAGAGAAGACAAAGGCAAACATGCTAAGTTTGATTTTCTTTGGAAAGGTCCATTCATTATCAACGCAGTGCAAGGCAACAACACATATTTCCTCAAATCTGAAGATGGCAGCATAGCTCAAGAGGGCCCTGTAAATGGATGAATGTTAAAACATTATCATGATCCCTTTTGTTGAAGATCTCCCAGCAAGATCATGTATGTACATAAATGTTTGTATATATCAGCATTTTATTTTATTTTGTATATAAAAGTCCAGGCAATAGAGCACGTAGAAGAAAGTAGGTGGTGCTACACAGGTCACAGACATTTCAGTTAAGGGAAAGTGTTGTTCTCATTTCCACAGTTTCAATTATCCGATAGTTAGCACTAAAAAATTTCAATTTACAACAACAATAGAAGGTCCAGGCAGTCTGACCTGTTGTTCTTGGCTTTTCACAAAGAAAAGCCATCCCCAAGTGAAGCCACTGTTAGCCTCCTGCTGCAACAGGTTACTCATCTTTCATGATTGACGTTTTTACATGCCAAATATGTCATTATTTGCATGCTGCAATGTTCCATATTTGCTAACAAAATCCAAAGAAGGATGCCATGAGAATGTGCCAGTTCAAGTGCCACTGCTCCGTTCCAATTTTGATGTACTATTCCATTTTGAAGAATTTTCGATTAAAGGGAGGTCCAAACAGTTTAATCTTGGTCTCCCTAGGTTTCAATTTTCTATTTTAGAATATAGAGAATCACCGTCTGTCCAAACAGCTTAATCTTGGCAGATTCCTAGATAGGTAGAGAAGCAAGGGTGCTCAACAGCTCAATCTGAGCCCTGGATGAAATAAGTGTAGATATAGATAGGAAGATAGAAAAAGAAAAAGTTGAAAAGATGGGTCTGCAAGTCTAAGTGCACCCAAACCAAAAAGAAGAAAGAATGCTAGGTAAAGTAGGTTGGGTAGGTAGTTTTGAGGTTGCAGAATGTTGATTTGTGATCAATTTCATGTTTTCAAGTGTCATATTTGTTCAGGTCATAATTATCAGGAAGTGGCCATTTGAAGGATTCAAGCGAGGCATGTCTAACTCCCCCTTCTTCCTCCTTCCCCAAATCATTCACTAACTTCCCAAAGAGGTCAAGATCTGCTTGATATCTCTCAATTTCATCATTTTCATATCAATTGCCTTGGTAAATATCTGCTTTGCCCAAGGAATATTCATACTCCCTTTATGAATCATGGTTTCCCTAATAGCCTAAGAATCACACACTTAGTGCTTTCTCATCATGGTCATTTTAACTACTAACTTTACTATATAGCTCCCTATCTATCTCCCCTTCCCCCTACTAAAACAATGTTAATAACTCCCCTATATACTTATCCCCTCCCCCTGGTTGAAAATAACCTTAAGTACACTTGGGAATTGCTAAGTTTGTCTGAAACATAGCAAGAACCCTCATTTTGCCCCTTTAAAACCATCTTCCAATGCAATGGACTCCTTCCAAAGCATGAAATTCTTCTTTTTAGGTTATCGGACCCTCCCGAGGCCTCAAATACTCTTCAAAAGCGTATATACCCTTCTTCTGATTGCAATAACCCTTGCCGACTACCTTAACATTCTTCCGATCCCTTTGGATTCCCCTCCGACGCGATTATCGCTGTCGTAGGTCTCAATGTAATGTCGCTCATTTTTGTCCTCCCCGATGGAAGCTCCACCGATGCCATTTCGCAAATCGGCGTATCACAATACTATATGCCACATAGATATGCCCCTTCCCCTTTTCGCCGATGCGATATCGCTAGTCGGCAATCGGTGGTCTCAAGAATCATGTTCCCTAAATGCATGTCGCATCCTCTTGCCCCGACACGACATTTCCATCGCATTAAAAGAGCATATCGCATCACAAATGCTTCCTCTCCGCATGCCTCCATTGATTCATATATTTCGCTTAAAACATGATTTATCATTAAGACATGCTTCATTGCAAATTCATCGCAGATCGCAGCATTTCAGTTACCGCTATTGCATCGCAAAAACATATAAGGCACCACACCATTTAACACCCTTCCATGTCACTTTGCCACGTCACCCCGCTGACATCATCCGCCGTACTAGGACCCAAAGGTGATGTCATGCTGACGTCACCCGCCAAAGAAGGGCACGCAAGCGCGAAAAAGCATCTTAGGAGGCCCGGATTCAAATTCTGAGGCAGTTTTCGATGCGCGATTAGCGCTTAATCGCACATCACTACAGGAAATGGGCCAAATTGGGGAATCTTTAGGGAATCTTTTGATTCCATAGTCGTTTTTGCACCAAAAAGAGCAGAAAAGGCCCAATTTTGCAGTTTTAACCTATCCCAAGAAAGAGAGACCTGATTCAGGCATTAAAGAGTATCAGAGCAAATGTGAAATCAAAATCCATGTCAAATAATATCAGTGTTGCGGCGAAGTGTATCAGTGAAGATCTTCTTAGGGCTCGAGGCGAATAAAAACATTAAAATAAATCCTTGAAAGTCAAGAGACAATTAAGGAACCATACAAAGCTCATCATCACAGTGACTGCACATTAAAACTCACATGAGATCAGTGGAACAAAACTCAAAGCTGACTTATTGCAAAAGCACTGCACCAAGTCACAGAGGACACTACATTAACTCTTTTTGATCCAGTTGCTTCTGGCACAACTCAATAAATATTTTATTTGCATTTAATTTCAGCACAAGTTTAGGTTTAAAAAACTTTTTCCCGCAGACCTGTTTAGGTCGGTTGTAATAAAGACTTCTGGATATTTTACCTATAAAGACAGCCCTAAACAATGTGAAGAGGGCTGGTTTTTTGTTGGTTGGATGTTTTGCTTAAGCAGAGACTCGCACTGTATATCTGATAATTTCTATAATCAAAGACTGCTTACGAGCTTGGAGAATTAATTGTGTACTGTGTTTAATGGTTGAAGAGTGACTGTGGAATTCTTGTGCTGGTACATGACCCAATTAGTGTTTCTTACCTCTGTTTTTCCATTCATACATCATTATCTAAACAACAAAAAGAAAGATTAGCTTAGAATTTGTTTAATTGCACTCTATGCTCAATTTATGTTGTTTCTTTACATTTTTCATCTGTTTTAGGCATAAATATGAATTCCACCTGGCTCATATTTTCCCTAATTCACCATGTACGACAGTCATCGAGGGATTCTTAACTGCCCCTAGATAGAGCTCATTTTCCTTCCCTCTGTTAAGCTGATTGAGAGATTCTTAATTGCCTCTCATTCCTTACATTTCACTCCATCTCATTAGCTTGAAGGTTGTTTCATGTCCAGCTACCTTGCTCCGTATTCCTCTTGTGATCAAGAAAGCCTACCTGCAGTTCTACTCCTTGACTCCATGCCCAATGGTTTGAAACTTATCACTCTATGCATGCCTCTCTGCTTGAAAGCAATTTCCTTCCATTCAAACACCATCCAAACATAAACAAAACCCATTGAACTCAATAACTAGCCTAAAATCATTATCAACAAAGCTAAATCATCAAGAGAGAGCCCTCTTTGATTGCAGGTGGGCTAGAATCTGCAATCCAAAGATTGGTTTGTGGTTACCTCGGTCGTATCCCTTCAGGAGCTGAGGGACAACCTGAGTGATAAAACACTCCACGTAACTTTAGGTATATATGTGAGGACAAATCTAGTTTGCTATCCATCCTTAAGTAACTGAGTTTGTCTCCTTGTAAACTGTGATACACCAAAAACAACATTTGTGGAGATTGTTTGCCCGTACTTCTTGGTTCGCCAAGAGGTATTCTGTAGTTCACAATTGCTTGGTAAACCTTTTGCCTAGTATACCACTTTTTGTTTATTTCTTTTTTGATATTAAAATTAATTAGCAATCATGGAGGAACATCAACCCATACCCCATCGTTTGCGAAGAACAGCGAGAAAACTACCTTTGCCTCCTGAAGTGACACCAATTCGGGAAAAGTGGTCTCACTTAGCTAAGTCTAGTAAATCAAGAACTCATATTTCTTCATCTGAATTACCCAAATCATCTATTTCGGTAAGTACTGAGGCTCCATTTACTCCAACTATTTCTAGCCCATCTATTTCTGAAGAAGAAGTTTCACAATTACTTGAGGACATTAGCACTGATCCTATTGAAACAGTAACTAAGGTTGTTCAACAACAAGTTGATCCTCAACTTGAAATTGTTCAACAAGAAAGTACTTTTGAATTTGTATCAGTTCAACCAGAAGTTAATCCAAAATCTATCCCAGTTCCAACAGAAGTTACATCTAAACTTGAAGTTGTTCAAGAACCTCTTTCTGAAACTGTTGTTCACTTACCCAAACATCTGGACTTCGAATTTGAACATTCAGAAGTTGTTACTTTACCAGAAGAAGATCAATCGGTTACCCCTCAGACATCAGTAACTATTGAAACTTAAACTTCATCAACACCATAAATCTTTTACGGACTTGACGGTGAAGTTTCCCACTTGGTTTAATTGTTATAGAGGAGGAATAGGAAGAAGATTCCACACTTGGAACCCTGTTTCACTTTGGAAAAGGGCTTTATCTTTATCCTAATACTCCTCATTTTTTCGCTCCATCCTACTTCTTTTTAAGTACCCGTTGATTCTTTAGGACAACTTTTGGGTCAGTTAACTATGGCTAAAAAATGGTCAACATCTTAGGTTGTATCATCTAATGCAGTTGTAGCAAAATATTTTGTTGTAACCTCTTCGATGTTTTATACCACATCTGAGTCACACCTATATGGTGAATCGTCCATCTCGGTTGGTTACCAATCATTGTCTGGAACCCACTTAGGGGTTGCTTCTACACCATGGTCATCACCCATGTCCTCAACTAGAATTTTACTTGGTTCTTCTCTAATGGGAACTCAATAGTTTGATCCTGCATATTAGTATCAAGCTGGGCAATCTGGTCAATAAAGACCTATGTATCCATTAAATATATGATTTCCACCATATGGAGAGCAATATGCTTATTCACCGTATCCTCCTTATTCTGGGGGACTACCATATGGTAATATCCCACAGTATGTAGGTCAATATGGAATTAGAGTTTGTCAATGGCAACCAACAATGCCAGTTCAACCAAGGCTTGTGTATCCAACATAACCAATGCAAATTGTGTCAGCTAATCCTACTACACCTATTGTTACTACTATACCATAGTCACAAATTTCAAGTCAAGATGTTCAAGTTCCTCAAGTTGTTGTAAAACAACCACTTGTTTCTAGAGTTTAGCAACAACCTCAAGTTAATATACCCTTATCTAGACTGACCCAAGCTTACACTGGTATAGTTTATTCACAACCTAGCCAACCTTTCATTGTTGGATAACAACAACCGTTAAATCAACAATAGTTATATCAACAACAACAACAGTTGATTCAAGAACCGCGGCAGTGTCAATTTCAACAATCCCAATTCTAGCAGTTCCAACCCCAGTTTGGACTTGTTCCACAGGTTCAACCTAGTTTTGGTCAATCTCAAGCTTTCCAAGGTCCTGGTAAATAAGGCTTGGCAAGTTATGGACAACCACACATTCAACCTAGTTATCAACAACCACCTTATATTGGTTTTGTTCAACAACCATACCAAGGTTATCAAATGCAAATGCCCTATGTTCGTATGCAAAGACCTATTGCTCAGGCAATTCCATCATATCCTGTGTATGCTCAACCTGAATTGAATCGATAGTTGCCATTTGTAGCAACTTTAGAATTACTAGATTTAAATTAGCTCACTAATGATCCAATCTTATATGCACCTTGGTGGCTAATAATTTTGCATAAGTTTCCATCTTAAATTTAAAAATTTAACAGAAATCGTGGAGAAGACCCATCAAATCATGTCATGACCTTTCATTTGCGGTGTTCATCAAACTCCTTAAATGATGATTTGGTTAGACTTCGTCTTTTCCAAAGAACACTTACTGGTCCAACTGCTAAATGGTACATCGAATTACCAAGCTTCTTTTGATAATTTCACCACTTTAGCCACTACATTTTTGACCCACTTCCAGTTACCCATCAGATACAAGACTGGAATAGAACTCCTAACCAAATTTAAACAGACTACTACTACCCATATATCAAATCATATTCATGAGTGGTAGCGTCGTCGTTGAATGGTTAAGACAAATGTTCCTGATCAACTTTTAACTAAGTGGTTCATAAAATTCTTATTGTCATCAATCACTGAGGATGTGGCAAAAGGTGGAGTTGTCACATAAGAGCAAGTTATTACTTGTGCCCAATACTTGGATTTTATTTACACACAATCCGACATGCTTTATGATAAAATACCCAATGCACCTCGACCAGATTTCACTGTTCCGTCTCGTCCACAATCGAGCAAGGACTCTCATGCCGACGATGGTGTGATCAGTTCTTTGAGCATGGAAACAACAGGAAGGCTATCTTGTCAAACTCTTGCTATTTCTAATCATCAGAAAATACTCTTGTCTCCAAAATTAATGCCATGTCATCTGACAAAGGCAAAAATCCAAAGCAACTAGGGAGAAAGAAAAGGGGAAAAAAAGAAACAAGAAAATTCCCCTCCAGAGAAATTATCTAATTCCTCTACTTTGGCAAGGAAACCTCGTTATCCATGTCTAATCTGTAATGACGAGAATTTTATAAGAAATCGTCCACACCGATCTGAGGTCTCTAAACTTTTAAAGACTTAAAATACATTAGCAGTGTTGACTGATCCGTTTCAAACCCCGGAGGCACATTTTGTTGCAACAGACCATGCTTCCACATCCCAAGTACTAATGTTATCCATCACAAAGCCACAAAACGAAGTTTTGGTGTCAAAAAGAAATAAATATTATGGAAATCCATCATCATCGTCAAATAATCATGTCACTGATCAACCTAATCCTTTGACTTTGACTTCATCTAAAGTTGTTCCACCCATTGTACCTGAATTGACAATAAAACCACCAAAGGGAGTTGTGCACAAATTCACATTCAACCCTTGGGCTCAAGCAACTCAAAATTATAACATAGTGGAAGATCTTGCTCAATCACCTTCTATTGTGTCGACACTCGAGGTGTTGCAAAATTGTCCCTCCCAGAAGCAGGCTTTACTGTCAACAATAGGCAGAATAGATCCTACAGATTTAAATCTTGTGGTTTTTAACCATGTAGGATATACACCATGGTTACCAACACAATTAGCTTTCCTAATTCAAGTAAAAGCTCTCAATAATAATTTTCACCGAACTATTATTAATGAGGGGGCATCTACTTGCATTATGTCCATGAGTTGTTGGAAAACACTTGGTTCACTGTCATTGTCATGGTCACCGACCACGTTGAAAGCTTTTGATGGAAGAACATATACTCCATGTCAGATTTTGAGTAACCAACAAATCGAACTAGGGGGGAAAATAATTACTGTTGAAGTTGAGGTAGTTGATAGACCCCTCAATTACAACATTTTATTGGGAAGGCCTTAGGTATATGCTATGGCTACTGTGGTTTCAACATACTTTCATACTATTGCATTCCATTTTAAGGGTGGAATAACAGTCATTGACTAACTAGACTTCTTTGCCAATTGTTCACAGGCTACAAGAAGCATTTCGTTGGTACACATGCCCTTTCTATCACTTCAAAGTGTTGGAGTAGGTCTCTTTAGAGATCCTTCCCTAATGGGTACTTTTATCCTACCTTCACCATCTAATTTGGTAGAAGTGGCAAGAGTAGAGACTTGCAACATGATTTCCTCCACCTCATATGATTTAAGGAGGAGTACAAACAATGTTGAAGTTGATAGTAATATAGAGGTGATGTCGTTAAGCCCCATTGAATCATCATAGCAATCAATTTTTCAAGCTTGTGCAACAAACCAAATCCGCACTGAACAATTGTATGGGTAGATAGGTTGTTAGAATATGGTACCTCTTCAGATCCTTTTTCATGTATACATTCTATGGATGAAGGAATCATCCAATCAATGATGATAGGATAGGAACCATGGGAAGATTATCATCATCATTCCCATCTTCCCGATTATATCGAAGATTATTCAAATGAGCTAAACCACCCATCAGTCGTTGATTTCCTATCGAATTTAGTTTTCATGGAAACAATTGAATCTGAGCGAAACCTGTAAAATATTGAAGAAACGATTTCTATTAATATTTCGACCAAGCCTAATATTGTACAGAACATTCATGTCAGAAAACCTTGTTCTCCATTGGCACTTGATAATTACTGTTCTCTCTTTCATGAATTTAGAGATATTTTTGCATGGTCTTACGAGGAGATGCCAAGCATTGACTCTAGTATTGTTGAACACAAAATTAAAATGTACCCTGATGTCAAGCCAGTTCGACAGCAGCTTCGACTTGTTCATCCAAAGAAAGCTGCTGCAATTAAAGCAGAAGTTGAAAATTTTTTGTGGGCTAGTTTCATTTACCCTGTTCCTCTTACTGATTGGGTTTCCAACATTGTTCCTGTCATGAAGAAACAAGGAACAATACGAGTGTGCATTAATTATAGGGGTGTAAGTCAAGCATGTCCAAAGGACAATTATCCTACTCATTTTATCAACCAAATTATTTATGAATGTGCCGGATGAAAAATATTCTCATTTATGGATGGATTTTCTGGTTACAATCAAATTGATATACGCCCATAGGACCAATCGAAAACATCTTTTATTTGTCCATGGGGCACATTCACCTATAGGAAACTCCTGTTTGGTTTGAAGAATGTTGGGGCCACATTTCAGAGGGCAATGAATCATGCCTTCCATGACATCAAGCACATTGTTCAACCTTACCTTGACAATTTACCTACTCATTTACGAAAGCGAACTGATCATGCACAACACTTGAAAGCAATATTTTTACGGTGCCAACGCTACAAGATTCAACTCAATCCACACAAATGTGTGTTTTGCGTTGGTTCTGGTCGCTTTCTTGGATTTGTAGTATCTCGAGAAGGGATTCGACTGGATCCATTAAAGTTTCAGGCAATTCTGGATTTGCCTCCACCTTCAAATATTTTACAACTGTAGAGACTCCAAGGGAAAACCAACTTTATGAGGAGGTTCATTCCTAATTATGCTGAAATGGCTAAAGGTTTTACACCTCTTTTGAAAAAGAAGATATCCTTTCATTGGGATCATGTTGCACAAGCTTCCTTTGACGCTCTTAAAGATACCTTGATTAGAGCTTCATTAATGTATTCTCCAAATTACTAAAATGACTATTACCTGTATCTTGTCATTGTAGATATAACCATTGGCATGGTTTTAGTCGAAGAATAAAATGATATTGAACATCCTATTTATTACTTGAGTCGTAATCTCAATGATATAGAAAGTAAGTACTCTTATGTTGAAAAACTAGATTTCGCAGTTGTTCAAGCTGTTCAAAGATTTCGCCATTATATCCGGTTACGGAAAACAACTGCCATTTCAGATTGCAACCCTATGAAATAAAAAATTTCATGTCAATTACTGGGGGGAAAATATTCAAAATGGATAGTTATTCTATAGGAATTTGATTTGGAATTCATCAAGTCTAAATCAAAGAAATCTCTAGTTTTCGTTGAGTTACTATGTGACCTTCCCTCGACCTCCATTAATTCAACATCTGAACCATCAATTTTGGATGAGTCTCTGTTTCTAATTTTTCCATCTGACGCCTGGTATGGAGATATATTGGTTTATCTCCAAACCTAAACTTTCTGGCAAGATACCTCTCGCTCGCAACAACGATGTATTCATTACCAAGCCAAATATTATCTGATCATTGGTGAAACACTTTACTGTCATGGTATTGATACAGTTTTACAAAGGTGCCTCACACATGAGGAGGCTGAGAAAGCATTGAATTATAGTCATTCAAGTGTCTGTGGTGGACACTTATCTAGATATGCAACCGCACAAAGGATTGTTCGTGTTGGTTACTTCTAGCCAACTATATTTAAAGATTGTATTATTGTTGTTAGAAGTTGTCATGCATGCCAAATATATGATCGAAAAACTAGATTACCACCTACACCATTGCATCCAGTCGTTGTTGTTGGCCCATTCACCAAATGGGGCATTGAATTTATGACATGTAACCTCACCTTGGCTGGGGGGCATTGGTATATTATAGTTGTCATTGACTATTTTACCAAATGGGCCGAGGCGATGCCAACATTGAACAACAGTGGTGAAACAACTATTTTTTTCTTTTTTAACCATGTGGTTGCTTGCTTTGGTGTACCACAAGCCATAGTTATAGATCATGGGTTGCATTTTCGCAATCACATGATGGCTAAGTTGACTTCTAAGTTAGGACTGTCACATGATAGTTCTACCCCGTATTATCCGCAAGTGAATGGACAATTTGAGGCCATCAACAAGGTCCTGAAGCAGATGTTGAAAATAATGATAAGGGTTCATAAAAGAAACCGACACTTAAACCTGTACTCTGCCTTGTGGGCATATTGAACCTCGGTGAGAAATGCAACTGGATTTACACCATTTTAGTTGGTGTATGGTTTGGAAGCAATATTATTGATACAATGTGAAATTTCATCACTCAAACTCACGATTGACCTGTTACTTGACACTTCTAAAGAAGAAGCAAGTTCCTTGGAATTAATCCATCTGGATGAAACCTGTCGTGATGCTACATTGGCTAACGAAGCACATAAGAAACATATTAAGGCACAATATTATAGGAATGTCAAGCCTCATATCTTCTCAAAAGGAGACCTAGTCTTGCTTTACGATTAGGAAGCTGATAAACTTGGAGCAAGAAAATCTGAATCAATGTGGATGGGTCCTTATGTTGTCAAGCATGTTTTGGCAAAAGGAGCCTATGAGTTAGTAGATTATGATGGGATTCCATTGTCACAGCCCCGAAATGAGTTGTACCTCAAACGTTACTATGCTTGATTAAGTGTAGTAAAACTCACTGTATATATGCTTTCATTGCATTTGTGTGTGTGTGTCTTTTAGAGATTTTTATCTGGTTAGTAATCTGCTTTGCATTTGTTGCAAATGTCGGAGTCTTCTACAACATGAGCTATTTTCGCTCCAAGTGGTGAGTTAGTGAGTTTTCGAGGGATTTGTATCGGTCAATCGACGAACAATATTGTTGAGTATAGCACATTGATTGAACTACTCTCTAATTCCATTTCACTTGGCATTCGCCAAATCATCATTAGGTTGGACTCGCAACTCATTGTACTACAACTAACAAACATTTATATTGTCTGAAATCCAACAATTTTTCGTATGTTCCTTAGAGTTCGTATTTTGGAAAGACATTTTGAACACATTCAATATCAACATATTTCCAGAAATATTAACACATTAACTGATTCTCTAGTGAATTATGTGTTAAATAAACATTTGCGACACATGTAAAAGTAATATTTTCAATTCACATCATCAGTTGAACAAGATTGCATATAACCATAAAAAACTTTGAAACTAAAATAGATAGGTGTTTTAAAAGTTTTTACAAAATTTATGCCCAAGACACATTTGGTCATCTGACCCAAAAACTCAAAAATGCATACAAAATATCCTAAGTAGATCTAGTGGTGCTCATGGTAACAAGTCATAACCTACGCTATCATGCTCAAAAGCCTAGCCCAACAGTTAGGAACACCAATAGTGTGGCGTTGCAGCCTCATAGGTAACTCCTCGATCCAGATATCCAAAATACCAAGGTTTAATCCCTCTATGTGATCCTACAACTTTGCTAAGGTATCGACCAAATCCAAGTCCTAGAGAACTACTCTCTCGATGTTTCTCTGTGTTGGACCACCTGGAACCTGTTGGTGTACCATAGGTTGAACAATACCCACATCTGTATGCATAAGAGTAATTTTAGTTTAGTCTTCGAAACATTAAAAAACAAAAAAAACACGTAGAAACTTGAAAAATCAAAAAACACTTTGGTCAAACAACTTACCCATAACACCCCATTGTGCTCTAACTAGTAGAATCAAATCTGGGTCTCCACGATAATCCATCCCTGAGTATGGATGCTTCTCGATAACGACATGTTGTCGCTCAAGCCAACTAAAAAATGCAGGGGAGAAAATAATTGTTGACGGACCAACATGTTGAGCCATCAATTCAACCCACCTCTGCATACATGGATCTTTAGGAATAGTCACACCCAGTGATATATGTTGTGGTTGCATCAATGGGATTTTCTCTAAGGCAAAAGCAATCAAGATCGAACCATAGAAGAAATTATTTATCTTACCACTTTTTACCTTAGTTATTTGTTCTTTCAAGAGTGAAAGTACAATCTCGCACCAGTTGAAAACTTTTGGCTCTAGACACTCTAGTTCATACTGCATATAAGATTTGTTCGCTAGATGTAGTGTCACACTGCTAGCCAATTTTGCGATCGTGAAGAGGATCATTCTTAAAGGAAAATCACTTACATCCTTGATGTTTACTTTCCCATCCCTGCTAGGCTATGTACTTGGCTGACAAAACTATCTAATGTAATCTCTCACTGATTCACCTCCACAGGAAAATCCAAAACGTGAGAAGGGGGCACCTCGCCTCGACAATCTAGTAAGAAAGTAAATATCCTCAATAGTAATAGGGACCATCTTTTCCCTAATGTGAAATTTTTTATCTGCCTGATCCCATGCATGAACAACGAACTACAATAGTTCTATTTGTTGCCTCATTTTAGACAACTTAAAGTATTTAAGTAACCCGCAATTCCTGAGAGCCTCAACTATACCCGGGTTATTTAGGGAAACCATTTCTTGTTCTTCATGCTCTATTTCTTGCGATGTAATCAACATTATGATCCGATGAAAGCCTGAAACACAATCATAAGCTAAATTAGGATCCTTTCCATGCAAAAAAAGGGCAAATTTTGGATCAAACAACTAAAACAAACTTGGGAAATGCGCTCAGTGCAACCTAGACACAGAGACAGTGTGCTGCAAAGCATCTAGCCTTCTATTTGGGTGCTCTTTAGCATATTTTTCAATGTGAAATCCTATGCTGAACCCAAGGGAAAAAAATGAAACCCCAGGGGCCCCAAAAACTCTAAAACTAGCATGAAATGACAAAAGAATGAACTAAAAAGAAAGTAGAGAGGTTTAGTTCCTACCTAGTCCAGATGGCTCAAGAAATGGTCCATAGAATCCTTTGCAATCGGTCGGTGAAGTTTGAGGTAAATACTGAGCTCAAAGCAGAAAAATGGATGGTAAGTTCCAAATGGTAAAAATGATATGGTAAAAACTTATTTTATGTTTATTTCATGTTGATTAATTGACTAAACATTAGTATTTACCTGTTTTTTGCCTATGAAACATAAATTTTTAATCCATTTGGTGATGTTTTGAGCAGATTTACAACTGATTTGCATAATTCAACATGCTCGATTGTAAGTTGTACTTTTGACCATAAAGCACAATTTTATCTCTTTTTTGAGCTTTGTTAAAAACAAAAAAGGAACCCCCTTGGAGTCCTCTTTAAGCTCTTTTCACACTCTCTAAACATGAAAAGATTGCCAAGCGCTTGTCCTTTCTAGCTAGTTAACGGATTGGAAACGATATATCTCTTGTATTATTTTATACTTTGTTTGAACTTGAGAGATTAATTTACGAAAAAGAACTTGTGGAGTTTTCTTTTTGTACCTTTTTAAACTCTCTAAACATGAAAAGTACCAAGTTATCTTTGTCATTAAACTTGTTAAAAACATCAAATAGCAATAAACTTGTCCATCTAGACAAGACTGAGTTTCACCTTCGCTAGACTCGTTAAAACATCAAATAGCAATGGATTCACCCGAAGGGTAAAATTATACAATAAGCATATGTTATCCTCCTCAAGATTGATAAAAATAAAGAGGTATTGGTAAGCAATGACTGGGGAAAATGAAAAAAGGCGAAAACCACTTTATGGTAGCAGGTCGCTCTTGAACATGACACTTTCACTCCATCATCGTGACTATCTGGGTTGGGTTATTAGCTTGATGGTTATCACATTTTTGGTCTATCATACCATCCATCACTTTGTTTTGGGTTAATGCTACCAATTCATTTTAGTGTCGCCAACATGTTCAAGAGAAGTCATCCAGTAAAAGTCCATCTTTTTCCATATCATAAACCTTCATTTTCATGACCGCCATTCCTGATCTTGTGTCGACAGTCAAATTCTATATCTAAAATAACTACACTCGTTTCATGTCATTGATGTGGGACACATCAAATCCCTGCTGCGATGAGTTGCTTCTTGTCGACATCAACTCATTATCCAAGAAGTTGACTTAGAAACACCCATTCAGTACCTTGAGGCTTGCATGCATCAATGGCTAGTTTCTCGCTTTCGGCGATAGGCATACATCGATGGCCTTCGACAAAAAGACTTTGTATGGTGTTCGACATCAAATCATCCATTCACACCATGCAAAATGTATTGCAGTACCTTGAGGATCATTATCATTATTAGAGATTTCTCTCGCATCTGTTAATAGCTTACATCATCTGCTGGTAATCAGATGGTGTCTTCCCATGTCTGGCTTTATATCACATATTCACATGGTTAGACTCATACTTGAGCGAGTAGTTAAATGATATTGAAGACCCGAGATCTAGTTTCATCCATCCAAGCTACGATATCAGGAGTACTAAATCATATGTACAATGGCTTTAAATTGATAGTCATTCCGATCATGGGTTTATATCTGTAGACGACTATTTATGTACATGAAATGAAAGTTTATAAGCTGAGCATGGGTATGTCTTCCCTCAGCAATTCATTTAAAATAAAATTTCATGATATATGTATTGTAATAAATGCAGGTCACCTTCCACTTCAATACCTCCTCATCACATCGTAAATCATTTCATTCGACAATGGCATTTTTCCAACTTCATGCTTTAGGGGGAAACTGTTATAGATCCATTTGGGCACATCAAATACAAGCATTCAGAGCAATGTTCTAGGGATCATCAAACCCTAAATTCAGTTGTTTCATGCCCTAAACAAGTCAACCCTTTGAATGCCTCCTTCCCAGCCAGTTTCATTACTTGAAGACATCCAAAAATTGCCTCTAGAGGGACCAATGCAGGTAAGCCCTTATGAAGGTGCACTGTAGAGCAGTTAAGTACACTGCGACGGTGCTCTGCAGAGCACTTAGGCTTCCTTTCACCTATGCTGGGTGAGAATGAGAAAAATCCACATAGGGTTTGGGGAATATTCTTATCTTTTGGAGTCATCTAGAAGTTTCCCTGTCTTATCAACTCCTATGAGCTCAAAAATGGATGAGGAATGAGTTAAGGAGCATTTTATCCTCTCATCCCTTCCTTCATGGAACTAATTCTAAGTATGGAAGGCCATTCAATGTCACCATTAATGACAAAACCTCTTTCATCTTCCTATAAATTGACCACTCATCTAAGTGATCAGGGGCTAGATTATGTTGAATTGTAAGGAGATAATGCTACTATGAAACTTGACTTTGGAGCAAATGATGTGATGCCACAAGATTGTCTTGCTTTTGATGTGATGTGGATGGGATCCAAGCTGGAGGAATGACTTTGAATTAGACACTGATGGTTGTAATTCCTTCTTCTATCTAATAAAGTGTTTGAACCTTTTTCCATATGATGTGTTCTTTCATAATGCTTATATGTATGAATTTCTTTTGATTCCTTTCATTTATATTCAATGGATCGTATGCTTTGATAAATTTTCATCTTCTATTGTGTTGACAGGGTACTTTTCAAGAAGATTAAGTATGGGAAGGAGCGATGGAATCGTTACAAGGGAGATGAGAGGAAACCGGAACTACAAGTAGGCCTTCTCTACTCTCTTCTTATCTATTGCTTATAGGGAAAGTCTAAAACACTTTAAATTGTTGTTCTAGGAACAACTACTTGTCTAATGAATTAGTATTTATCCATAGATGCTAAATTATCCAAAACAAAGCCAATAAATGGTTGGACAGGAGGATTCATGAGTTTGCAGTGCAGGAGAACAAGAACTTGTGACTGATAAAAGAAGAGTGGTTAGACTACTACCTGTACACAGAGATCCACAAAATCTTCTTTGCATCTTTTCCTACTAAGCTGTATGAGTGGATTGCAAAGCTAGCAAATAGCCAAGGAAGGTGGAAAATCGACAATCCTATTGTGTGGACCCCAGAGTTAATGTGAAGGTTGGAAGCATCAGAGGATAGGATCACGCGCACCATCGATCATGTTGGCATTATGAGACAAGTGTTGTCCTTGATGGAAAATCACTCAGATGATAAATTATAGTGCAACAAAGTTATTTTCAAGTTCATGAAATTTTATGCAGAGAAAAGTTTACTTCATGTAGAGAAAAGTTCACGGAATTTTATGCAGAGAAAAGTTATTTCATGTGGGAAAACTTACCTTTGGTCCATGGTAGTTAGTCCTTGGAATTTGAACCTATGGTTTTTGGACCATGGCATCTCGACAGACGTGTTGATCCATAGTATTGAGTTGATGGTATTGGTTTGTTATGGTTTTGGCCCGTGGTATTGGTCCATGATTTGAGGAAGAGCTTGCCTATATAAAGCAAGGAGATCATTTGGCTTGTGCATGCTTTTGGGTTGAATATCTTAAGATCTGAAATATTGGGTTATTGTTTCAAAAGCTCGATCTATATGAAAGTGAAGTGGAAAGCGAATTTGTGAAGGGTGATCTCTCGAGCACTGTAGCTGCGGAAGTGCGGAGGCGCTGCAGGAGACGCCGTAGGAGGCACTGCAGGAGACGCCACAGGAGGCGCCACAGGAGATGCCACAGGAGGCGCCACAGGAGACGTCGCAGAAGGCACCGCAAGAGACGCCACAAGAGGCACCACAGGAGACGCCACAAGAGGTGCCGTAGGAGACGCCACAGGAGGCGCTGCAGGAGACGCCGCAGGAGGCGCCGCAGGAGACGCCGCAGGAGGCGTCGCAGAAGACGCCGTAGGAGGCGCCACAGGAGACGCCACAGAAGGTGTTTTGGGTTCAGTTTTCTGTTATTGTGGATCTGGTTATCTGGGTGACTTACTGGTACTTGATGATCATTTGATATTTATGGATCCAGTTTGAAAATTTATGAAAAGTGGTCCTTGAAAGAAAAGAAGTAGGGGGATGTAGCTCCCTTCCAGGAGAGACTGGAAAATGAGAGAGAGTTGTAGCTCTCTATAGGTTGCAGCATGCGTACTGGTAAAGGACTGCACCAGTACAAGACCATTGTAAAAGGAGTTTCTAATTTGAAAGAAGATAGAGACATATTGCAGCAGGAGGTTTTCACCCACATTGGGTTTCCACATATCTGGTGTTCTTTGATGTGACTATCTGTTTTTCTTGTTCATGCTCATTGTTTTATGGTACTGATATGAAAAAATAATTCAAAGTATAAATAAGGAAGAACTGTTAAAAGGACTAGATAATACTGATTCACCCCCCCTCTCTGTATTATTTTCAACAAAACGCCCATGATCTTGAGTCAGATTATGGTAAGTGGCTTTTCTTTGAATGGCGTGCCCAAAGGATTCGTGATAAAGTGATTTATGATTTGCTTATGTAACATCGCAGATTGTGCCATCGCAAATCGCACCATCGTAGATTGCACCATCACAGCGATCGCAACATCGCAGGTCTCAGAAGTTTGATGTTTTCCAAATCTTTCCAGTTCATTTCTGCGATATGCGATCTTGCGATCGGTGTTATCGTAGATCGGTAAATCTTGAAGTTTTTTCCTTATGAGTATTACTTCATTGCGATGCGATGTTATGCTTAACATGAGGGTCTTGCGCATAGTGATATTATAGAGAAATGGAGGCATTTCCTATCTTTTTTGCAACGTGGTTTTAAAGATATTTCCCTTATCGCAAACTTAGGTTAAAAATATTCAAAAGACCTTTCTAAGCTTACGATAGTAACCTTATTTTGAAGAAAGGAAAAACTTGCTTTCTTCTTAAAAATTGAACTAAGGGTCCCCATTCATTTAGTATTTTGGACAACACTTAAATGAACAAGGGGGGTTGTTGTTGGCCACAACAATTGGCGATTCACTTGGGAGAACCAGTTATCTCTGATCTTCTATTGATGTTTTTCAAACTTCCGAAAACAAAAAATTTTCTCAGAAAACTTAAACTTTATTATAAAAAGATAAAACATATTATACTTCAAACTGTCAATGATATTTTGTTTCAACCTCTTTCTATTTTAATTACTTGTATCCTTAGCTTGTCTTTGCATTTACATGAGCCATTACTTGGTCTTGTAATAAAAATTAAAATAAAGTATTCCCTGTGTAGCAGCCTTTTAAATATGCTTCTTTGTCGCAGGTAGAGCCTCTGCTGCCAGCAGGCGTCCATAGCCTCGACAAGGTTACCTATTACCTAGTAATGATCCTTTATCCTGCTTAAGGCTATTCACAAGTTTTCAAAGAAAAACCCATTTTGACACTTTTTCCTTTTTTATTCTCTAAAGAACAATGTCTTGGTTTGGCGCCCAAATTATGACACAGTCATTCACTTGATTTACACTTTTGCTGAACAAGCTGGCTCGTGATGAGACCTCTTGTCTTTTGATTGCAACAATCTTGAGTCATTGCCCTGTTTTCGTGGACAGTATTGGCAAAGTCAGCAAGTTATAATATATGTGATCATGATAAGTCGGCTCGTGATGAGACCTCTTATTCTTTGAGATATAGTGTTTTCTCGGATTGTTTCTCTGAATGCTGTGATTTTCTTTAGCAGGGAGGAAGTCAATTTTTTCCTTAAGAAAGTTCTGGACGACAATAATAGAGCTTTTTTGAAAATGGATGTTTCTACAGGGAATCCTTATTTTGTTATTGATGCCTTTCATTGTACTGAGGTAAAACAATTCCTTCACTAAGATTGCTTTCTTCAAATTTCTTGGAGTTGAAACTAGTATCATATATGGGTTAAAGTTCTATTGATAATAAAGATCAAGTTTCCAAAAGATTTGCTATTTATAGAAGCAGAAGTTCAAAATATTGATACAGAAAAGGTGTCTTTAGTAAATGTCAAATGCTATTAACCAAAGCAAATTTTATTATGGAGAAAAATATTTAACGAAATGAGAGGTAGATATTCCCTAGGGTTATGTACAGAATAGGGATAATCTCTTCTCTTATATTTCCTACCAATTATTAAAAGTAAACCTAATAACCTAGCTAAATTACTCCTACTCCTATTCTAACTATATACAAAAAATTAACTAGGTGAAATGATATTTCCAGTGGAGCCATCTTTTCATTTTTATTCCTACACGTATGTAACTTTCAAACATCAGTGTTAAGAACAAAACTTTTCTTGGACTGTTAATGTTGGATGTGGAATAAGAATGTGTAACTTAAGTTGGAATTCTGTCTGAAATCTCTTTCTCATGAAAACTTCTTTCCAACTGGATACCTATTGGATCATAAAAATCAGGATGAATTTCTGTTATGGATTGATGATCTTGTAATAGAGGAAGTTCTATACTTCCTTGACACTGTTTAGCTTTCCAAAATGGTAGCACGTATTTCGAATGTTCTTTGATAAGGTGCTCAACATACCATAATAATCTATCAAAAGTATGAAAATTTAAAACACAATCCAATTTTGTACAAAATGAGTGCAAGTGAGAAACAAAGAAATGATTATCTATACAAATAATGTTACAACACAACTGGGATTGGCTTGGAATATTTTGTTCTTCACAAGAACTGGCTAGAGTTATGGGATCTGAGCAATTTTGAATACCGTCTTGTGAATCAGAAGACAAGTTATGATTGTCAACAGGCATGGGGAGTTCTTCATGATATGAATCATAGATTGGGATATTGTCTTGGATAGTAAAATCAGGCAAATGATCTTTTGCTTTGAAATGAGGACTGACTGATATGATTTCTGAATTAGAATATCTCTCATTATCTGAGTTTTGATGAGTTACTTGGGATAAATCAATAACATCATCGTTGTCAAAGTAACCATCATAAATGATTTTACAGGTTTCCCTAGATTTCTCTTTTTCGTCATATGTTTTCAGACAAGGAAGGTCAAGCGGTTCTTGTTTGAAAATGATCGAAGGTTGTTCTATAGCTGTCTTTTTATCTTGAAAACCTAATGATGACTTATTTGAATAATCCTTTGTGCTTTTTGAGATATCTTTAATATTGAGAGGGGGAAAATTATCATCACTAAAAACATCAGGATAAAGAGAAAAATGTGATTCTGGAACAATGCATTTGTGAATATCATCATGGAAAAATCTTTGCTCATCAGATTCATCATAGACGTCGGGCTTTAAATCATACCTTTGTGTACTGATACTTCTTGAAAGTGAAATATTTTGATGTTCTAACCTTGGCATCTGCATTTGCTGACTTGCAATGATATTATTTGACCTTATATCAAAGTCATCTCCTGGTTCCAAGGAAGGCTTTCCTCCAGCATTCTTGCTTTTTTCTTCTTGCATTAGAGCATGCATGACTCCTAGGCTTTGGGTACTTTCTTCATTATGGCTGATTTGTATATTCAAATTGGAATTCTCATTCATATTAGAAGAAAATGAGACAAAACTTGAACTAATTTCTGCTTGATCGGACATAGGAGGCAGGGAATGCTCAACATAATCTAAAGATTCTTCATCTATGAGTTCACTTTCAAGATCGTACTTTAGACAATTAAGATGAAATCGCATATTAAAATTCCTAACAGATTCATCTTGTTTCCGTAGATAATCAATTTCATCATATACTTGGTCATAGTCATAACAATCACATTCAAAAATGAAAGTCTTGATGAATTGGTCCCAGCTGTGAATTGATGCAAATGGGAGGGTTCTGCACCATTTTCTAGCTTCCACCGTGAATGTAAGAGTAAAAATTCTGCATAAAACACCTTCATCAATTCTTTGAACATCATAACTTGAAACTCATTGAATAAATTGAAGAGCATGATTAAAAGCAGAAGAATTATCCTTACCATTGAATTTTACCTGAGACAAGAGTCTTACCACTTCAGGTAGAGAATTGGAAGAGGTAGGAACATGGATGCAACTCCAAATGGGAAGTTTGTGAGTGGCCATCCAGATTCAAATGTTACAATTGAAAATCATTCCAACAGACACTATGTTCAGGCCCTCCTTCTAGCGCCAAATATGTTGAAGCCCCGAAAATCGGGTCAACAACAAGGGGGATACCCACCCGGTCCGGACTTGGTTGGCATCTCCTTATCCATTTGGTATAGCCGGGTCCGACTGGGATAATGGGACCAGTTTTCCCAATCTAAGGGTTGTGTGTGTGTGTGTGTTACAGTTGAATGATGCTGATCTAAGAGTACTTAAAGCTAATTTTATTCAGATTCTTAAACTAACTCTATGCTATTGGTAATCTAATGAGAACTAACAACATCTAATCTATCGCTAACCCGGGGTGTATTCTTCTATTATGCGATCTTAAAAGATTTCACAATAACTGGTAATAAAGATCATTCAGCTATTATAAGAATAGAAATCAATTAAGATAAACCACTTTGCATAAGAAATTAGGCAAAACAATTGTGAACAGCATATCGCATAATAAGTTATTCATATCTCAGACATAAATAAATGATTCCACCATACAAAAGTGCCAAATGGTAACTCATACATTCATGCAATAACATATAAACAACTGAAAACTGTATATCACTTTAAGAATATAAGCAGAAATGGCCAAGAGATAAAAGTACCATTTATGACTAATCCTACTCATAAGCTTCAAGCAAAAACGATTTATCTCTACTTGTTCTAACATCTACTAAGAGTACAGAAGTGAAACATCAGTAGCAGACATCAAATGCAAACATTAATAAATCTCGATCCATCCATTCATCAAAACCTCCTGTGAGGGTGCAGAAGTGCATGTTCCGAGGATACGTTTTTGATAAATTTCTGGACCCTTCTCTAAATGCATGAGAAGGGTTAAAATACTACTTCCTAATTCTAATAATAGTATCTTTACCAAATTTATGATGCAGTTTTCAAATGACCGTCCTTTTTCTAATCTAATAAAAAGAAAAAACAAATTTCTAAAATAAGGCTACTTCTTAACTTGGTCCTTAAAACTGCAAGTGTTCATCATGGGCTTGAGAAGAGTCGCCTCGCTGACTTCTGCACTGAGCTGGGCTGTGAAAACAGAATCTATGAGAGCTGGCACTAATTTTTCGGCTACGTTTATGATGCATTTCACAGTCATCCATTGACTATGTGGCTTGACCATGTATGCCCAGTAACACTCCCAATTTAACTTGTTCAATGCCTCGATCGCTTTTACCTTTTCCTGCGCCTTCTGCTACCACTCTGCTTCTAGTCGTAGTTTATTTGGTAGGTACCCCGGGGTGGTCTCTTCGATTAAGTTGGCCTTGTGTAAATTCTCATTTACACAGTCGATAAGAATGTTTGCTTGCATGGCCGCTGTCTCCGCTGCTTGTTCCGCCTGCCTGATTTGATCGTCCCATTTATTAAAGAGCAATTCTTTATGACTCTCGTTTATTCTGGGTGCACTTGCTCTTTTCCCTTCATATTCATCATACATCATTCTATACAAGGGTAATATAAGCTCGTGACAAATCTGATAGAAGTGTGGGACGAACTGGGAATCCCATAACATCTTATGATAAACATGGATAGGTAATGGGTCCTGGGTAGTCCATTTCCAACCCATAGTGGGAAATTTAGACCCATAACAGATAGAATCCATAACATACGTGGACAGATAAAAAGGAGGATAGATCCTTTGAGACAAGGATCTTTTAGACCGGTAATTTATAACAGCCGTGTATAGATTATCAGAAAATATCTTGGCCCAATCCATAATATCGGCGTTTGTGGCAGCGTCGTTTTTGTCCTTTTTGAGCGGCTCCTATTTTCTGGACCAATCTTTGGTGGTCTCTGCTAGGTTTGGGTTCTCTGCTGCAAATTTCTTGACGAATTGTGCATTGTAAGTCGCCTCCGGTTCAGGAAGATGATACATAAGCTTTAAATCTTGCGTGACAAATGACCTGATGAGCCCATGCCCTTGAACCTTGAATTGTCTGTTGTTCAACTCTAGATTGTCAAGTATCCACTTGATCATATCCGTGTATGGTAGAATTTTAGGCCTTACTGCTATCCGGTGAAGAAATGAACATGCTAGCTCCTCTAAGGATGCCAAAGAAGAGCGTTGTGAGCCCGCAACAGTATCAACCTTCATTACTCTAGGATTTTCTTCCTCCAGCACCCTGCACATGCTTTCCCATGTCGATATCCTTGCGTCTCTGTAGCAGGCAGTGTCTGTATACAAATTGCCATCTCCTTCGTCTTTTCCTTCACCTTAGAGCCTTGAGCTTTATTTTTCTTTCCCATTTGCTCCTATGTTTGGCTTTAAATCATATTAACTCTTCGTTCCTGCAGATTACGAGTGAAATGGAAATGACTGATTAAGAAAGGTGATGGGAGAGTTTTAAATGCAACAGATATATCAAATATGCCACCTTACGTGAAGTAATTCTTTACAAAAGCACGCGTCTTCATTTCATTTAATAACTGACAACTAATTCATTTACTATCATTAGAAGCACATGATCTTGAGTTAGATTATGGTAAGTGGCTTTTCTTTGAATGGTGTGCCCGAAGGATTTGTGATAAAGTGATTTATGATTTGCTTACGTAACATCGCAGATCGCGCCATCGCAAATCGCACCATCGCAGCGATTGCAACATCGCAGGTCGCAGAAGTTTGATGTTTGCCAAATCTTTCCAGTTCATTTCTGCGATATGCGATCTTGCAATCGGTGTTATCGCAGATCGGTAAATCTTGAAGCTTTTTTCTTATGAGTATTACTTCATTGCGATGCGATGTTATGCTTAACATGAGGGTCTTGCGCATACTGATATTATAGAGAAATGGAGGCATTTCCTATATTTTTTGCAACGCGGTTTTAAAGATATTTCCCTTATCGCAGACTTAGGTTAAAAATATTCAAAAGACCTTTCTAAGCTTATGATGGTAACCTTATTTTGAAGAAAGGAAAAACTTGCTTTCTTCTTAAACATTTAACTAAGGGTCCCCATTCATTTAGTATTTTGGACAACACTTAAATGAACAAGGGGGGGGTGTTGTTGGCCACAACATTAGGGAAGGTTGCTTATACAAGATTCAACATCTTTGTCTTCCAACTCAGATGTCCATATTGCTTAGCTTTTTTTTTTAAATACGTTCCTCTTTGTACATAAGTCATTTTAGCAGTCATAAAAACTATTCGTCATTAGTAGGAATATTTATTTTAGACATACATGCAATAATAGGTAAACTATGTTGTGCATCATTATGACTTACTTATGTAGTGAGAAGAAAATTGCATATTCCTTGCTTCAGTTAGATCAACCGGTCTTGATTCCATTACAACCAAGAATGTCCATTTGCTTGGATTTCCTTTCCCCTCACTTTCATAAGAATAATTGTGGTTTTTGTTGTTATATGCCACTTATTCAAGATGGGATACAAGTCTTGCTCAAGGGCTAAAGAGGAGACGCCAAGTTCCACTTACCCAAAAAAGAAAATACATATTGAATTCAGTCTCTACATGAGTGAGCGATTGATTGATACCCAAAAGAGAAAATGTCTCCCTAGTGATTGATTGGATGATCCCACTACACTGACCCTTCTATAATAGAAAACAGCTAAGACGACAACTGCTTTTCTTTCTAACCTTTTCAAGAAATCCATTATTATAACTTTGTTACTATTATGTGCTACTGTCCATATCCAATCCATTGCTACACGGAATTGGTGGATTAGTCCTATTTTGCTTTTCCTGCATTTCAGCCAAGCAAATTTGATTAATTCAATTTAGTAAAATATTTTTTGAGGTGTTGGTGTAGAGTGCAATGCATAATTACAGTTCTCAATTTTATTGACATTATTGATTTGAAAATTGGTTGAAATTAGTTAAACTACAGGTATCTATTGGCCTTTTTAATGTTCATGGGTGCTAATATACCGCTAACTTTATTGCCAACAATGCGTATTGCCTATATTGCACAAACTACAACAGGGGATGAGCTAACAATTGACCCAACTATTTTATCACTTGATACAAGAATGAGTGGTCCCACAAAGGTAACCCTGCATAGATCCGAATCCTGATAGGCTTTATTGATAATGCTAGGATAAGCCTATGGATCGAAGGGAGTGATACCTCCTCCCATGCTATAAAGGAGATAGCTTGGGGAGGTAGTGGTCAAAGTCAACTGAATAATATGCTTCTTCAACTACATATTTTGTTAACTCTGTCTCTGCTTCTATATCTACTATTGTCTCTATTACTAGATATGCTTTGATTGGTGCGATCCTTGTTTTTGCAACAACCTTGGATTTTTTCTCTATTATTGGCACTGGTGCTTTGTAGTGTTTTTTTGTGTGAATGAATGAGCAATATTATAGAGAATGTCCTATTTAAATATGACTCTAGATCCATAACAAACATAGAAATGTTTCAATACATATTACTCAAATGGGCATTCGCCTTTCTAATTGGCCTCTCCATTGGCCTCATTGAAGCATTTGTCAACCTTGTAGTAGAGAACATTACAGGGTTTAAGCTGCTTGTTACCTCTATATTGATACTTGAGAATAGATATGGTGTTAAGTCTCTTTAATCTATGAAGCTCCACCCTTGTTCGATGGGTCTGTGCTATTCCCATATTTAATCCATCGCTACACATAATTGATCAATCAATCCTATTTCTCTTTTCTTGCAGTGATTAATTCATTTGCTTATCACAAATCTATTGGAAATAATACTAAGAGGAGGGTGAATCAGTGTTATCAAATCAATTAATTTTAATTTCACAATCAGATTTGTATACACTACTTCAGTTATGGGAAACTGTGTATATACACAACTGTGTGTAAAGCAACCAGCGTATATCACTAAACTTATGATTCATTAAATGTTGATCTTTAATTAGTGCATTAGAACTTTACTAACCTTAAGAACAATAAATAGGTGTAGTAAAACAAAACAGATCATCACACACATAAACACAAGATATAAGGTGGAAACCCAATGTGTGTGAAAACCACCTGCTGCAATTCATCTCTATCTTCCTTTAATAAGAAACTTATTTTTACAATATATATGTACTGGTGCTATCTTATACCAATACGTAGGCTTCTACCTACAGAAGGCTACAACCTTATCTCATTGTCTAGCTTCTCCTAGAAGGGAGCTACAACCCCCTTAGCTCTTGTACTAGCTGATGTACTAGTACGTAGGTGCTGACCTACAAAACGCTACAAACTTATCTTTTCTTCCAGGGACCATCTTTCATAAATTTTCATATTGGATCCATAAATGACATCAATCAAACATAAAATATATCTGCATCAACCAATCTCCTTTTCACCAACCAAAAACTGATTGAAACAATCACTTCTTTGAATGTTGTAACCAGAAAAGAGTAACGAGACACAATTTCTAAACCTTGAACACTGCAACAATAAATAGAAGTAGCTAAAACATATTTTGTGAGAGGTATGCTACTTCAATATGTGAAACCTGTGTGCATACGCTTCTATATTAAGGAAAGCTTGCGTATATGCTTCTTTGAATTACCTAACCTGTGTGTATACACGCCTTTGCAATGCTGAACGTGCATAAAGATGTATAAAAGATAATTTAACCTTTTCAAATATTCAGACATTAGTTATACCCAGATTATCAGGTTTATAGATTAAGTCATGCAGCAAATATAACAGATCAAAAATCACACAAAGATATTTCTCCTCAAGCCTTAAGATCTTGACCCTTCAATAGAACTTATCCTTCTTCTAGCGCTCAGGTTCCTCCTTGGTTTAGATCCAGCTATGCACCATAACCCAATGACTAGTATTCTCAATCTCGCTCTTCATAAGATATTCAAAACTTGAGTGAATCACTTTGCCTAATGATCTCCTTCCCCTTTTATAGTCTTAGGCCTTACTCAATATCACGGTCCAAAACCAGTTAGAACCAATACTATGGACCAATACCTATGTTGAACACATTGGATGAGATAACATGGACCAAAGACATAGGTCCAAATACCAAGGACTAAATACCATGGACTAAAAATAAGTTTTCCCACATGTACACGCTTTTTCGCGCATGAAAGTGCGTGCATATATATATGCACTTTTTGATTGTTGAACCCGCATGTATACGTGACTTGGTTAAGAGGAACCTATGTATATCTCTTTTTCTTTCATTCTAAGATCCTGAACTGTGATCTGTCATTTGAGTGAGTTGCCATTAAGAACAACACCTATGTCATAGCGCCAAATCTGTCTCATAATTCCAACAATCTCCCCCTTTGGACTTTATGGCAACCCCATGTCACTCAAATTCATTCTCCCCCTTTGTCATCAAGTGCAAAGGGTTATGCTCCCCCTGAGTACATGCTGAAATTTCTGCTTTGCTATGCTATCGATGCTCCCCAGGACTATAGGAAAGGTCTACAAGAAGATGTTCTACAAGAAGAAACATGACTTTATACATCATAAATGACCCTCCTATCACCAAAGACTCATACGTACATCCATCTCCCAACCAAGTGGGGATATACCAATATTGACTCATCCACCCAACCAAGTGGGGATACACCAAAGGTTTACACATGATAAATCAAGAACATTACATCATCCATTGCAGGCATAGAGGGGAAACCAAATTAGGCCGTTACATGACCCTGATAAGAAAAGAAATACATGACATAGAGACAAAATATCTACAACAAGACTATGATAGTCATCAACAACGATCATCATTAGCATATATAAATCATCATTCCGACCAGCGACCATGTTCTCCCTCTGCACCTGTTCTACCTGAAATGAAAAACAACTGTGAACTTTCAACCAAGATCTTCTAAGATAATGCCAACAATGCATTATTAGATGTATATATATGCTCCCTCTGAACCTATGTCATATGGTCTCTGTCAGACCCATATCAAACTCTTTTTATCTTGAGCCTAGCCCACTGTTGTCTTCAAATCAACATATACGCGACTGTATCCACAAAAACCAGCGTATGTACACATATGCTCCACATGAAACTCGCGTACAACCACTTTTCTCTGAAACAAACAAGTTTCAATACCAAGATGATGCATCAACTACTCCCAGCTTCTGTCTGAGGTATTCAAATGTCTCCATAAGCAGTGGTTTGGTGAATATATTAGCAACCTGTTACTTGGAGGGAACATACTCCAATTTGACCTTTTGTTCAAGCACTTGTTCTCAGAGAAAATGATATTTTATAGGTATGTGATTTGTCTTTGAATGCATGACAAGATTCTTTGAAATACTGATTGCACTTGTATTATCACATAAAATCGAGATAGGTGGAGTACAAGTGATTTCAAAATATTGCAAAGTTTGCATCATCCAAAGGATTTGTGTGCAACAAGATGCAGCAGCCACATATTCCGCTTTAGCTGTAGATAAAGCAATTGAACCTTGTTTCTTGCTAAACCAAGATACTAATCTAGAACCCATAAAGAATGCACTACCACTAGTGCTTTTACTGTCATCCACGCTTCCTACCCAATCTGCATATGTATATGCATGAAGTGTGAGATCTGTATCTCTAGGATACCATAAGCCATAGTTTTGTGTCCCTTGAAAATATTTGAAAATCATTTTAACTGCCTGAAGGTGTGATTTTTTTGGATTTTCCCGGAATCTTCCAACTATTCCCACTGCATGCATGATGTCCGGTCAAGTACATGTCAGATAGAGCAGACTACCAATCATGGATCTACAGGTTGGATAATGTACTCCTGCTGAATCATCATTTGTGCTGAGGCTACATCCTGTTACCATAGGGGTACATACTGGTTTCGAATCTTCCATGCCATATTTCTTCAAGATCTACTTGAGGTACATGGTTTGTGATGAAAAGATACCATATTTATTTTGTTCGACTTATAAACCAAGAAAATATGCCAGTTCACCAAGCAAGGAAATTTCAAATTCTTTTTGCATCACCAAAGCAAAGTTTTGACTCATGGCTTCTTCATTGCTACCAAAGATGACATCATCAACATACTCAAAAAGTATTAGCAATTTATCATTATCAATTTTTATATATAGATTGCTATCTACTGATCCTTTTGAAAAACCTTGTTGATGGAGGTATTTGTCCAGACAATAATACGAAGCCCTTGGAGCTTGTTTAAGACCATAGAGTGCCTTCTTAAGTTTGCATACAAGTTTTGGATCATTTCCAAGGATGAATCCATTTGGTTGCTCAATATACACTTCTTCTTCTAAGTCTCCACTTAAAAAAGCAGATTTCACATCCATTTGAAATACTTTTAACTTCTGAAAGCTAGAAAGAGCAAGGAACATTCTGATGGCTTCATGTATTGCAACCGGTGCAAAATTTTCTTCAAAGTCTATACCTTCTTGTTGAGCATACCCTTTACAAACAAGTCTGGCCTTGGCTCTAATAACATCTCCATTTTCAGTCAACTTGTTTTTGAATATCCATTTTGTCTCTATGAAATTCTTATCATTCAATCTAGGAACCAACTCCCAAGTATTATTCTTTTCAATCTTCTCAAGTTCTTCATTCATGGCCTTGACCCAGCATTCATCTTTGCATGATTCACTTACATTTCGTGGTTTAGTGGAGGAAAGCAATGCTACATAGCTTGAAGCTTCTGAGATAGTTCTTCTTGCTTGTACACCTACCTCTTTCTGCCCCAAAATTTGAGTTTCTGGATGATTCTTCTGAACGTACCTGGATGGAGTATTTTCTTCTACCCTTATCTGTTCTTTTGGTGCTTCATAGGTTTCTTCTTCATCAAAACTTTGATTTGATGTTGAAGGATAGTCCTCATCATCTTCGAAATCTTTAGATTTTACCTGCCTAGGAATATTTCCTTCTTCATCAACCACCACATCAATGCTTTCAACAAATTTTCCAAGTCTTTTATTGTAACACTTATATCCTTTGTTGTGGGGAGAGTAGCCAAGGAGAATGCCTTCATCTGCTCTAGGTTAAAACTTGCCAAAGTTTTCATCAATCCTTTTTATGTAACATTTGCTTCCAAAATTTTTGAAGTATTTTACCGTAGGAGTCTTACCATACCAAAGTTCATGGGGAGTCTGAGCACTGTTTACCCAAATGTTTGTATTTTTGAGAATAGTAACGGAAACAAATGTAGCTTCAGCCCAAAAGGTTGCAGGAGTTCTAGAATCATCAAGCATAGCACGAGCCATTTGTTGAATGGTTCTGTTCATCCTTCATACTACTCCATTTTTCTGAGGAGTCCTTGCATTAGAGAATTCTCTTCTTATTCCATGTTCTTCACAAAAATCGAATAATTCATCCGAGGTAAATTCCCCTCCTCGATCATACCTAAGGCATTTGATTCTACAATCTGATTCATTTTCAACCAAGGCTTTGAATGCTTTGAACTTTTCGAAAGCTTCATCTTTATGCTTCAGGAGTCCTATGCAACACATCCTGGAAAAGTCGTCAATGAATAATATGAATAATTCTTCTCCTCGAGGTGACCTTTTCCTAGATGGACCACTTACATTAGTATGGACAAGCTCAAGTGGCTTACTAGCTGATCCTTCCTTCTCAAGAAAATTAGTTCTAGTTTGCTTACCAAACTGACATGATTTGTATATTGTATTATCTAGAATTCTGATGTTAGGTAGATCACGAACCACTTGATATTTGCATGCTTTCCTTATCTGAGAGAAGCTTAGATGTCCCAATCTTCTATGCCATAGCCAGTGTTCATCATTCTTGCTTAGATAACATTTTTGTTTTCCTCCCTTGAGTATGTATAAATTATTAGGAATTCTTATGCCTTTGATCATTGTTTCTCCTGTATCAAGCTCACAAATAATACATCCATTTGATCAAAATATTACCTCATTTCCTTGATCACACATTTGACTGACATCGAATAGATTATGCTTTAAGCCATCAACATACATGACATTTCCAACTTTGACCTTTTCTTTCAAAAGAATAGAACCTTTACCTTTTATGAGCGCAGGGGTGTCATTTCCAGATGAGACCTTCCTTTCTTTTTCTAAAGCACTATATTACTAAAGTTTTTCTTTATCACCTATCATATGTTTCGAGCATCCACTATCGCTGTACCACTAATTTTCCTGTCCTTCCACATATAAGGCTATACCACATCTTTCTAATTGTGATTCCTTCTTTCTCCATGTTTTGGGACTCAATGAAGCTTGCTCCTTCTGAGTTGTTTACCGAAACCTACTCCTGTATTCAGAATCGTTATGACCGAAGTTGTTACAAATAGAACATTCTATTTCATTTTCAAGAGGAGAAAAGTTATTGTAGGTTCTTTTCATGATTCCAGGTTCTTTTCATGATTCCAGTCACACTCCCTTGATTCTGTGCTTCTCTAGTCATGATGGTCTTGTAGGCAAAACATTGAGCTACTTTGTGTTCAAAGTTATGACAAGAGAAACATTGGCCATTGAATAAATTCCTTCGATTATCAAACCTACTGTCTCGGTGATTGTAGTTTCCATAGGCATTTATTCTTGAGGCAAATTGAGAAGGATTTACCTACAGTTGGTTGTAGCTTCTGTTCATCCTTGAAGTAGATTGCCCCTGATTTACTTGGTGATATTTGTTCATCCTTGAAGTAGATTGACCCTGGTTTCCCTGGTGATTTACTTCTTGCTGTCGATTGTCAACCTGTTCACTTCTCCTTGTTACATCAGGATAACTTCTTGAGGTGGATGGCTTCTATGCTTGAGATGATTCTCCAAAACATCCGAGACCTGTCTTGATTAGAGGAAAATGTTGTACTTTGATAATCCCATCTAAAGTTTCAAATTCTTTAGCAAATCTTGGATTAAGAGGTTTTGTTTTCTCAATAGCTTTTCTAAGTCCCACAAATTCACATTCTAACTTTTCATTGTGTTTTTCCCTTTCAGCAAGTTGGAATGTCAGGGTATCTATGATCATACTCTTTTCTTCTAAATAGATTTTAAGTTTAGAAATTTCTTCATAGAGATCATCTTCATCTATAGCATCTAAGAAATCATCATCTTCAAAAGCCATCAAAAGTCTATAATCATTAGATTGTTCATCTTCATCACTAATTGAAAATCCATCACTGTCTTCATGAGTAAAATAGCTCTTCTTACATACATTATGTTTTCTGTTCTATCTAACTGGTTCCTTACCTTTGTCAAGCTTGTCTTTATGAAGACACTTGGCTACATAGTGACTGACTCTTCCACAAGCAAAGCATTTGAAAGGTAGCTTACCTCTGAATCTTCCAAAACCTCGTTGAAGTTTCTTGACAAAGTTTGATTCTTCCTCTCCTTCCGACATATGTCCTAACTCATTGTAGTCTCCTTTTCCTAAAGCTTTGAATGCGACTTCTCTCCTGTCTGATGGTCCCCCTTTTCTCATTTTGAAAGTAGATAGGATTTTGTGCAGCTGTAACATGCTAATGCTTTATAGATCCTGCTTTTCTTCTATGGCAGAAACTTTGATTCAAACTTAGAAGACAAGGATCTTATCATCTTTTCAACCAAAGTAACTTCTTTATTTCTTCACCCAAGCTTTTCATACAGTTAACAATCTCATCTATACGTAAGAAATAATTAGCCACACTTTCATCATTGTGCATTCTAAGATTTTCATATTGAATTATGACAGTTTGTAGTTTTGCACATTTTACTTGATCATCTCCTTGATAGCTCAGAATGATCTTATCCCATATTTCTTTTACAGTTTTGAGCTGCATAACCTTGACAAATTTTGATTGAGATAAACTCCCTAATAGAGTATTGATAGCCTTTGCATTTGTTTCATACTTTTTCTTACCAGTCCTATCTATAGGAGTTGCTGATGGAAATGTGTATCCTATTTCCATGATATCACAAACTTATGTACCAAGAGATTGAAGATAGGTTATGATTCTTACCTTCCAATAGATGAAGTTGCTCCTATCAAAGATTGGTGGCCTGATAGATGCCTCTTTTTCATAGTTGCTCATGATGATAAATCTTCCTTCAAGCGATCAAGCTTCTTTTGAAGGACTTGCTCTGATACCAATTGCTGGAAATAATACTGAGAGGGGGGTGAATCAGTATTATAAAATCAATTAATTTTCATTTCATAATCAGATTTGTATACGCTACTTCAGTTATGGGAAACTGTGTATATACGCAACTATGTCTAAAGCAACCAGCGTATATCACTAAAATTATGATTCATTAAATTTTGATCTTTAATCAGTGCATCCGAACTTTATTAACCTTAAGAACAGTAAACAGGTGCAGTAAAACAAAATAGATCATCACACACATAAACACAAGATATAAGGTGGAAACCCAATGTGGGTGAAAACCACCTGCTGCAATTCGTCAATATCTTCCTTTAATAAGAAACTTCTTTTTACAATATATCTGTACTGGTGCAGTCTTATATGAGTATGTAGGCTTCTACCTGCAGAAGGCTACAACCTTCTCTCATTCTCCAGCTTCTCCTGGAAGGGGGCTACAACCCCCTTAGCTCTTGTACTAGCTGATGTACTAGTACGTAGGTGCTAACCTACATAAGGCTACAACCTTATCTTTTCTTCCAGGGACCACGTTTCATAAATTTTCAGATTGGATCCATAAATGACATCAATCAAACATCAAATATATTTGCATCAACCAATCTCCTTTTCACCAACCAAAAATTGATTCAAACAATCACTTCTCTGAATGCTGTAACCAGAAAACACTAACCAGACACCAATTCTAAACCTTGAACACTGCAACAATAAATAGAAGTAGCTAAAACATGTTTTGTGCGACGTACGCTACTTCAATATCAAAAACCTACGTGCATACACTTCTGTATTAAGGCAAACTTGCGTATATGCTTCTTTGAATTACCTAACCTGCGTGTATACGTACCTTTGCAATGCTGAACCTGCATACAGATCTATAAAAGATAATTTACCCTTTTCAAATATTTAGACATCAATTATACCCAGATTATCAGATTTATAGATCAATTCATGCGCCAAATATAACAGATCAAAAATTACACAAAGATATTTCTCTTCAAACCTTAAGATCTTGACCCTTCAATAGAACTTATCCTTCTACTAGCACTCAGGTTCCTCCTTGGTTCAGATCCAGCTATAGACCACAACCCAATTACAAATATTCTCGATCTTGCTCTTCATAAGATATTCAATACTTGAGTGAATCACTTTGCCTAATGATCTCCTTCCCCTTTTATATCTTAGGCCTTAGTCATAACCACGGTCCAAAACCACTTAGAACCAATACTATGGACCCAATACTGGGGTTCAAGAATGATATATCATGGACCAAAGACATAGGTCCAACTACCAAGGACTAAATACCGTGGACTAAAAATAAGTTTTCCCACATGTATGCGCTTTTCTGTGCATGAAAGTTCATGCATACGTATATGTGCCTTTTGATTGTTGAACCCAAGAACTTGTGTATATCTCTTTTTCTTTCATTCTGAGAGCCTGAACTATGATATGTCATTTGAGTGAGTTTCCATCAAGGACAACACCTATGTCATAGCACCAAACCTGTGTCATAATGCCAACAAAATCCAGACAAATAAGCTGAGTTGTATTGGTTTGCAATGAATTTCTTCCAGATTAGAATTTGATTAATTCAATTCAGTAAAATATTTGTTGAGGTGTTGGTGCAGAGTGCAGTGCATAATTTCATTTCTCAATTTTATTGATTAGACAATTGATTAAAATGAGTTAAACTGTATGTATATATTGGACTTTTCAATTTTCACTGTTGTTAATCTAGGAGGACCACTTTTTTACTTTCATAAAATGGTTGTTTGATGTGCATTACTAAACTCTTTAATTACTAACCTTCTACCTTGGGGGCTGTTGAATGAAGCCCTTAGATTAAATTATCCTTAGACTTTGAATTTATATGGATTTCTTGTTCAAGGTGTTAATGAAGTATTCATTAATTCTCGCTTCCAGCTTTGATTGATAATCCAGATTGCTATTTATTTGGGATACTCAAGTACTCTTCAAGAAGTCATGAAGTAGTTGAATTTTATATCAATTTTTAGTGACAAAAACATCTAGCATTTTCAGTTCGTATCTCATGGAAGAATAATACATAGAAACACTAAATACTTGTAGTTGCGGAAAAGGAAAAGTCAGGCGATGCTCATAAAATTAGGAAAAAATAAACAAAGAATACCATGAACAAAAAAAAACTTGGAAAAAGTAGAAAGTATCTAAAGCTTACTTGATTTGGCTACTAGCTACAAATTACTAATTTTCTTTTTAGAGGGCTTTTGAAACTTGAGATTTATTAAAGATTTTGGTATTTAGAAACCATAAATATAACTTATGAATAATGTTCTAGTTATCAGGAAAATTAAGCATATAAGAATGATCATGTTATGGTCTTGTGCGTGTTATAATGAACGTGAGTGAGTCTCAGAGAAAATTAATGTGAATGGGTTAAAACTATGGAATGGAATTTTTCTAGTTGAATCGATTGTAAACACACGTTGCATTCAAGTACGATGAATAAAACTTGACCAATATAGTTGGTGTTTTCTATTTCTATGGTATTTATTGCACTGTCTTGACTAGTTATCAGGGAGAAAATTAGGAATCTTGAGCTTATTGCTATTATGAGTTCTCTGTGCTGAATTTTAGGGTAGATCCCAATTGAGTTTCATTGTATGGCATGTGTAATCCAAATGAGTGTTGTCTCTGTTTTAGATGTATAGTTAGACTAAGGTAATATTTTAATATGGAGTAATTCTTGATAGTCTTTCTAAAACAAATGTATTTGATTTATTACTTTGTTGTCTCTGAAATAAACAAAATGATTATTATTTAAAAAATTATTTTGTTAAAACATGTTTCCAATGTTATCGTCAAGTGGTTTTGAACTTGGCCAATTTTTTTAATCTTTTACCTATATGTATCATGTTGGAAAAATAAGTACGATATCTTAGTTTGATGCAGTCTCAATGGCATGCCCCAAATAGGTCTATGCGACCATCTAAAATAAGATTTTTGCATGTCTTTCAATGATGGTCAACATACTAGAACCCACTCTTAGGAAATCGAGAGATTTAGAGGTCTAGAATGAAGTATAACTATATTAAATGAGACATTAATTAGAATATTGTTGGCATTATGATGGGTGGTAGGTAATTAGATATCACTGAACTTCTTGCTTGCAGTGGAGGTGGTAGTCAAGATCCTATGGATGGAAGAGCATGAGGTGGTAGTCAAGATCCTATGGATGTTTCAATAATGAATTGTCTAATCCCTGCAATGGTTCCACAATCTTCATATAAGAAAACTCATCTCCCTTAAATCAAGTTTCCTTTGAAACTAAGAAAAGAGGAAGAGAAAGGTCCAAAACAACAATGGTTGTTCATTGAAAGACGATGTGACCCTTCTTTTCCTTTTATATAGCTTTCTTCAATGATTTTCCTCGAGGTCGACCTACTCTTTCTATTTAGGCTATTGGTTGAAAGATTTTTCCTACTCTTTTCCTTTAAGGATTTATCTAGCAACTAGTTCTTTGGCCTTTTCAATTAACCTATTCTTTCCATTCACGTTTCCATTCTAGACATCACATTATGTTGCCCAAGGAAGTAGGTCTAATGTTGATTACATCACATCAACCTTTTCAGTTGACCTGTTCTTTCAATTTTAGACATCACATTATGTTTATGAAGGAAGTAGGTCTAATGTTGTTTGCAACACAACAATGACGCATCCTCATCATTGATAAAAAATTCCAAAGCAAAGGAAGACCTGCAAGCATTATGGGTGAAAAAAAGCATAGGTTTTATACACACTAGTACCTTTCTTCAACTCCTTTGATTATGAGCGTGGAGAAATGATGCTCAACTCAATATCGAGTATGTATTATGTACTTTCCAAGGTCATTTTCTACTCTATTTATTGTGATACAGGACTGATAAAAAAAATCTTTTTGCAATGTTGATTGGGACCTCTACATTTCCTTCTTGCAACAATTTCAAATAGTATATATACACTGAAAAGGGAAAAAAATGCGAAGACTTATGGTGTTTTTTGTAAAAAATTATGTTCCTATCATGTAGCTAATTCTAACAACTTGCTATCTGAATGCAAGAGCTGAAATGAAGTGTTGTCAGTTGTGGGCATGATTACTTCTATATCAACCATTTTATTCCTCCAAAATGTTTGACAAGCACATGATGTTCTAGTTCAGTGCTTTTGATACCTCAAAATTTGACACTTGAATCCAAAATGAGATATCATAGATCATGAAGGATTCATCTATTTGTCATAGCTTGCTTCTACAACTTATCACATTGTTCCATGCCTTCTTGATCCCCATACTTTGTTGAAACAGAAAGTAGGAATAATAAAACATTGTTCATAGCCCTTTGCTCATTTTTTACTTCTTGCCTTGATTGTGCCAAACAATATACTACTGTCCTCCACTTTTTGATACTACTTGGATGCAATTTCAATTTTCAAGTACCCAACGAAATTGACTTTCTCATGGCCTCTGCTTCATTATCCCCTCCATTTTTGGTCAGGTTCACTAGGGCTTTGTCCCATGGATGGGAGCCCTCTCTACCATTCGCACAAGATCCTACTAGTAGCCCTTTTCTCATTCATGACAGGGTCATTAGGGCTTTGCTCCATGGGTGGGAGCCCTCTCTACCAACTACATAAAATCCTTCTAATAGCACTTTTCTCATTCATGATTGACCTTGTTTTCATTTATAATTTGGATTATTTTTACAAATTTTTGACTTCTTGCCTTGATTTTGCCAAGCAGTATACCAGTGTCCTCCACTTTTTGATACTTCTCTGATACAACTTCAAGTAACTAGCCATTGAGATTTCATCAACTCAAAATTTCGTCTACTCAATCTCTCTAACTCCATCACTCTTTTACTTGACCTCCCTAGCTCTGACATCCACCCTCTTATTCAATAACTCTCAAATTTAAATTTCTTTTGTTATCAATTTGTGGACATGGTATTCATCTATTTTTATATATAAAATAAAAGAGGATTCATAGTAAGGTCATCATCTTCTATATTGTTGGCAACAACATTTTTAAATTAGTATTTTGTTAACATGGACTATTGTTCATTTTTAAAATTTATAATTGCATAGTTTTAAGTTGATACATATTTAATAGTTTTATCAATGCGATTAGGTTCATTCAGAGGTGTATGAAAATATCTTTTTCATTTTACATAGGTCTTGAAATGTGAATATGTAATGCGTAGAGTAACCGTTGCATGTGCCTAGGTATTTTCTTATATCCTTGCTTCTGATTTTTCCATTTTATTGTTTTCACTTTTGCTATCACCCACTATAATGTATTCCATGGTTAATGATTTAGAAATCTTCCTCATTGTTTCCCTCTATATTATTATTATTGTGCTTGAATTCAGATAGAATCAGATGAGACGTAACATACCGCAACGTGTAACCTTTTGGAATATTTTCCTGTAAAATATATTTTGGTATGTGTTGTGTACAGTCTTGTGTAATATACCTAGGGTATATTAGACAAGTGAGGAATGGAATTATCTTGTCTACACCACCAAAATGTAGTTTGAATATTTTTTTGTGCTGTTTTCCCAGCCTTGATGTCAACATGGACAAACATTTCTCCTAATAAAATCTATGTATGTGGATTCTATCTTTGAGAGATTAAATAGAGATAAATAGGTGTGGCTCATAATCATAAAAACATTAATGTGTGTGTCATATTATAATGATAGATACATCGTATGTGGATTTTACAAAATGGTATGCAAATATTTGTGGACCTTGATTCTCCATGTATGGGGATGTAGAAAATGGCCGAAAATATGTTGGTAAAATTATTGACATAAATTATGGAAAACGAAACTCCTCCCTTCTAGTAATTAAAGAAAAATGTGACAATATTCCATAGAGTATTCATTTCAATATTTTTTTTCTTTGTATATCAATGTGTTAACCAAATTCGCAAGTTTAGCATTCAATGTTTAAGACTTTTTACATTATACTAGAAACCTTACATTTTAGTGTCACATAATTTGTAGAATATATTCTTTGATTATAATTATGATGGTGACTCAACTAAATATTAGAGTTAGGGAAAGAAGACATCATCATAATTCCATAGTGATTTGAGGTGCCATCTTGAAATCATTATTTAGGAGACACTATACAATCACTCAATTATTGAGATTGAGTTGGTCCAAATTATGAAATAACCTCCTCACAAGTGTGCAAAAGAGAGATAGGTCTAGTGCACCAAAGAGAGGTCAAAAGCTAATCACAAGTGTTGGAAGAATAAATTTAAAAGGGCACCTAACACAAAAATACCCAAATTAAGTGAACATAGGGAGATGACATTTTATATTTTTTATAAATAAGATCAAAAGAAGAGATGATGCAAATGAGAGCTTGAGTTGTTTGTTTATATACAACTCATGGGAGGTATATCTTCAAGAGGGGCATACATCCCTTCAACAAGGGGTCATTGGACCACAAAACAAGGCCACACATCCCAATAAGGTTTGGGGGTTGTATCTTCCTTTATCCCTATAGAGCTAGTTGTTGAAGGCTTCAAGGAAACTCTCCAATGAACTTTGACTTTAATCATAATTAAGACAAGGGGTATCCTACTCCTTAAATCAATGGAGAAATCCTCTATATGTAGTTGTTTTATCCAGTAAAAAAGGGTTACATGCGAACTGTTCTCCTGCATGGAACACTGATTAAGATAATCTTCTACCACATTCAAAACATATTTCCTGCAAAATTTTCCAACGAATAACTCTTTAAACTTTTGAGTATATGTTGGTTTCCCTTTTTATTTTATTTTATAAGAAGACATTCTATATCCATGGCATGAAAAATATCCACAAGTATGCTAGGTAGTCTTGCTGCAATAATGTGCCCTCACCGCTAACACGAGGGCTTCCTTGGGGGAGAAATACGATACCACGTGCATTCATATTTGGGGATATATATTGAGAAAAAAATGACATAATATATTGGGGGATATATAGGAGGTAAAGAGTTTTTATATTGGAACGTATAAAAAATTGAGCTCAAAGTTAATGAAAAAATATAACGGGGTGTAAAAAAATGTTAATAAAAAATAGAAACCTATAATATTTAGTAAAAATATGGTTTTTTTAAATTGGGAATGTGTATTGGGTTCATATCGGTAGGGGTTTAAAAATGTTATTTTTAGAGGTATTTTCCAATATGTAGTCAAATTAGGGGCATTGTCTAGTATGCCATGAACACACATGATATGTCAAAGGTTCATTGAGTGAAGCTCCCATGGTGCTAAACAATGTGCTTACATGCTACAACATAGTATGTCTTTAAGATTCATATTGGTTGGAAACAATCTCAAATCAAGGCAACTTACTATTGGAAGAAACATTTTGTGAGCTAATTAATTTGATGGTTGATCCAATGAATCTGATATGGGAGTCAATAAGCCTAATTTAAGGGCCAAATTTGAGTTTCATTTTAGGCTTCAGTTGGCAACACAATACCTTCATCATCTGCTTGTTGAACTTATTGTATATATTTAGCTAGAACCCTACTTTTGTTCAACCCATATTTTTTTAAAAAATGTTTCAAACACCCAAGATGAAATTCTCCCTTCAAGTACATTATGAAACCATGCTCTTACCCTTATTCAAATGTATTTAAAAATAAACACGTGGAAACATCATCCTATAATACAACCCCCATGAAAAAGTACCTTTTAAATGCCAAAATATATCAGCTCATAGAGGTGTCAATGCCTTTATTAAATCGTGGGACTCCCCTCTTTGAGTGAAGGAATGCATGAGGAAAATCCATAATACTGAAAAGATTAAAATTGGGACTCAATTAGACCACAAAATCCATCTATCTTCAAGCTAAAATCTTGAAATGAAATCTAAAAAACATATTAGAGCCACTATATATTCAAATAAATCGCACTCATCAAACCATTGTAACCAATCTACTAAATCTTGGGAAATTGACACTATCCTTAGTAACAATGGCAATTTGTTACCTACAAAATCTACACTTGAAATATTACAAATTCCCCGAGTCAAGTGCAACCCTAGGAGAACTTGGAAAGATTACCCGTCACCACAACAACACTTCCTCACTTTAGGACAATTCTTTTCTTCCACAAGGGAATAAACCCTACCAAAAATTAATTTTATGGTATTATTTAAAATAAAAAGAATGGTTGAATTTACCAAGAACATTTCCTAACCAATTGGGTGATGGAGTCAAAGTCGAAGAGAAAGAGGCTTTGAATATGAAAAATAAAACATAATTAAGCCAGTTAGTAATTTTACATAATTACTCCAAAATAAATTATGGAATAACACAATGATAAGTGAGATATTTGATTTGTTCTAGCAAGGTAGTAGTGATTTCATTATTCCTTATTAAGGGTTGGAGGATGGGAGCTTGGAAACATGAAAAAAAAGAATAGCTGAGAACCCTTAAAGAAGATGTGATAGAAATGGGCAGGCCAAAAGAAGACTTAGGAACCAAAATGTAGCACATAAGTTTCTTTTATGTAGGTGATACAAAATGATTTTGTAGTGCTAAAAACAACTTGTAGCCGCTAAGAAATGATTTTGTAGCTCTCTTTATAAAAAACTCTGTTTTGCGAATTTTAGGAAGGTGAAATGACTCAGATCTCTAAAACATTTACTCTCCATGGTCTTCAGTGATATCCCAACTTAGGGAATGATCCCACTCGCCTTTCATTCTCAAGAAATACACTTTCACTCAAATCTATTGGACTGAATTCTAATAAAAAATATGTGACAACATTTGAAATAGTGGTTCTCTCTTTCAACACTCATCTCATTGTAGATACCTCATGTTCCCATTCCTAAACACCGTGGCACATTCTTATGTAGGTTGTGTGACCATTTCAATGGGAATAAACGAAATGTATGTACAAGTACAACGATTAAGGCTTCAACACTTAGATTATTAATGTAATTTGATGGAATAAATACATATTTCCAAAGATAAACTACGCACTGGGACAAAATTACGATTAGCCAAAACTCATGAGTAGAAAAAAAATTGATTCAAACACTTGATTTAAATTAAATTCAAAACCATGTCAAATTATAGTCCCATTTTCCATTCAACTACGCCATTCACATAGTAAGAAAACACTTCCCTATTCACATAGAAGGAAAGTGCAAGAAAATGGAGCAAGACGAATGAAATTTCGCAAAGAACCATGAGCCTTTTCTTCTCCTCCATCTCCCTTTCTTCTAATAACACGTTCTCTTTAAAAATAAATCGAACATGGGACAACCAAGAGTCACAAGAGATGAATCATTTCATGTTCCCTAGAAATAAGGAAACTTAAATCATATTTACAACATAAAATATCTCAACTTATTAAAAAACCAGAACTCCTCCTAAATTAAATATTTACAATTTCTCAACAAAGTTTTTTTCCCTCAACATTTCCGTGTGACCATCCCATCACTTTCGAAATCTTTGTCTAGTACTCATTGATTTTTCTCTTCATCTATGCACTTGTATCAGGCTTCCCAAGAAAGAAACATTTATGAGCTCCTACTGATAAGGTATTTGACATAAGAACCTACTTTATGTAGGGCTGTAACACTCATCCAAGTAGAATCTTCAACGAGTGACCTTTCCACTTCCCTAAGTATTCCATATACTCTTTTCCCCTACTATGTTTTACAACTCTGGTGTCCAAAATTCTTTCAACTTCTGGACCCTCCAACATAGGCATACACTTCATCTAGTTATGTTCAATGACTTCTACACTATGCTCATTTGTTGTAGATGCACTTTCATCACTAGCTTGACAGGCACACAAATCAACCACATTTAAAATAGGTGAGATACCTATGCCTGTAGGTAATTGCTATTCATAAGAATTTGCAAAACATTTCCTTAGTATCCTGCAAGGTCCTATTTTCTTCATCTCTAGTTTGTTATATTCCTCTATTAGGAATCTCTACTTTCTCTGGTAGCTAAGACCATGTCTCCTACCTCAACGCTTACCTCTCTTCTTCTTAAATATGCTCTTGTTTTGTACTTGTAGCTTCTCTCCTGTAGCTTATGCTTTATATCCTCATGTATGTCAGTCATTCCTACTGTAAAATCTTCCCCATCAACACTCATATGCTCAAGTTTCCCCAAATCTCTTAGTTCACAAACTCTCTAGGATGCATTCTATACAAGAGGTAAAATAGACTCTTCTTCATGCTCCTATTTGGTAAATCATCACATGCAAAATCAGCTTGAGTTATCACATGATCCCACTGCTTGTGATGCTCACCCACAAGGCTCCTCAATATGTTTCTGAGAGTCTTGTTCACAACCTTAGTTTTCCCATGAGACTGTGGATGATAGGATAAATTGAAGTTCAATTTTGTTCCAAGCTTGTTCCAGAAGGTTCTCCAAATATACCCTGTGAACTTGACATCTTTGTCAGAGATTACACACTTTGGAAAGCCACACAATTAGATAATTTCATTGAAGGATAAACGAGCCATATGTGTAGCATCACTAGTTTTACACAATGGGATAGAAAGAGCCATGTTTGTAAATATTTACACAACTACAGGTATGGATTCATTGCGTCATTGCATCCTTGGTAAACCCAAACAAAGTACATACACATTGATTCCCATGCTTTGTAGGGAATGGGAAAAGGAGTATATAGACCAACATTTTGACTCCTCCCTTTCGTACAATGATACACTCTGCATTTGCTCACATATTTCTGCACAATTTCCCTCATCTTTGACCATAAATAAAACTAGTCTTGCTACCCAAATGTCTTTTCGATACCAAAATTCCCTACCAATCCTACATTATGTTTTTTTTTTATATTAGATTCTCTCTCATTGAGAAATGTGGGATACACAATTGACTGTTCTTGAAAAACAAACCACCCTGCAACATAAACTCTTTGCATGGGTTGGTATATCTACTCATAGGATTCTTGCATCCTTCAAAGGCCTCTCAAAAATCAGCATCATCCTCATATAAGTCCTTCAAATAATCAAAGCCCAAAATTTGTACATGGAACTCCTGCACGATCAAACTCATTGCTGAAATCATTGACTATCTTGTTTGCTTGCCCACTCGCATGTTTCATAACAAAGGTGACATTTGTAGTAATTCCACCCACTTGGCATACTTGTGGTTCAACTTGTGTTGCTACATTATATACTGTAACGAAGAATTGTCAAAGAAGAGAAAAAAATCCATGGGCATAAACTAGTGTCTCCAATACTTCAAATCTTGAACGACCACATAGAATTCCTTGTCATAACAAGAGTATTATGTTTTGAATCATTCAACTTCTCATTGAAATATGTAATAGGTTTACCTTCTTGAATAAATATTGGTCCAATGGATGTTCCAATAGCATCACATATGACTTATAAAATCTGACTGAAGTCAAGTAGTTTGAACACTGGTTTCTCGGTGATCTTCCTCTTCGAGAGCTCGAAAATTTTCTCTGTTGTTGTTAAACGGAATTACTGTCCATATTTCTTTATCATTTCAATGATGGGTTCATCAATACCATTGAATTTATTGATGAACTTGTGATAGAATCTAGCTAATCTATGAAAGATCCTAACTTCAAAAATGTTCTTGGGTGAAAACCAACCTACAATCACCTCTATTTTAGCCAGATCCATTTTGAGTCCATCCTTTAAAATTACAAAGCCTAAATATACCAACTCAAACCTCATGAAACTACGTTTCTTCAAGTTAATCAATAATTTATCTTGTTGCAACCTTTCTAGAATATACCTTACATGCCTAAGGTGTTCTTCCTTTGTTTGGCTGAAAATCAAAATATCATCAAAATAAACAATAACATACTTACCGATAAACTCTTTCAAGATCTCATTCATCAATTGCATGAAAGTACTTGGTGGATTTTTCAGTCCAAATGGCATGACCAACCATTCATATAGTCTTCCATTGGTCTTGAAAGTTGTCTTCCACTCATCCCCTTATTTGATCCAGATCTGATGGTAACCACCTTTTCGATCCACCTTTGAAAAGTAAGCTGCTCCACTCAAGCAATCCACGATGTCATGAATTTTTGGTGAGGGAAATCTCTTTCTAATTGTGATTTTGTTGATTTCTCTGGAATCTATGCAAATCCTCCATTCTGCATATTTATTTGGACTAAGTATCGCATGCATAGCACATTGACTCAAGTCTTCCTTATCAACCCTTTGTCTAGTATTCCTTGAACCTGTTTCCTTATTTCTTCATTCTCCTTGGGTATCATTTGGTAATAAAGTTTATTCAGAAGGCTTGCTCTTGGTATCAAGTCTATGTGATGGATGATACTTCTCTTAGGTGGTAGCTCACTTGGAAAATCATCTACTATGATATCACTAAACTCATGCAACATCCCTTGAATCTCAATAGGTAAATTTGCAATTTCGGTGTGCATAAGTATTATTTTTGATTTGCAGACCAATGCATAGATGATCCACATTTCTCCATTTTTCTTAGAAATTTGTTTCCTCCTAACAAAAACACTTTTGAGCTACTTGTCTAATTTGTACTCTCCTCCTTTAATGGTCAAAGAGTATGCTTGATACCATCCTTTTTTCAAACTTGTAAGTGTTGTTCTCTCCATCGTGCACCACTTTCCTATCAAATTTCCAAGGTCAACCCAAAAGGAGGTGGTAGACATCCATTGGCATCTTGTCACAAACTATATTATGCTTAATATTTCCTATTTAGAACTCCACTTGGCTCTTCTCACTCACCAACAATTGGTGACCTTTCTGCATCCATGAAACTTTATATGGTGTTGGGTGCTTCAACCTTTTCAATCCTATTTTTACACCATTTTTGTGGAAACTAGATTGTTAGTGCTTCCACTTTCAATCACTACTTTCCAATACTTTCCTCTGGCCTTACAAACAATCCTAAACAAGTCTCTTCTTTGCATTGGTTCACCAATCTCCTTGTCTAGTTTCAGCGAGACTGTGTTCATCATTAAAGCTTCTCCTATCTATAATACATTTTTTTCCATAGGTGCCTATGTTTCTATTGCTTTTGGCTAAGTTACATATGCATCTCTCTTCCCTACATTCTCATTCCTAGGAAATTCAAAGGATTTGTGACCCAAATTCCCATATTTGTAACACCGATAGAATCTCTCTCTACCTCTTCCTCTACCTCTACCTCTCTGGTAAGGTCTTCCTCCTCGAGAGACACCTTATTTATCTTGCTTCCCTTGCTTCCTTGGGTTACTTGCATAATCATTTTGAGCTGGAGTTTTCCCTCTTCCAGTCAACTCTCCTTTTCCTCTAGCCAAACCCTAACCTCTACTTGAATTTTTCTTCCTTTTTATTTTCTATATTTCCTTCAAGGAAAACTAACATGCTTCTTCCATTGTCCTGGGAGAAATGATGTTGATTTAATCTTGAATCTCCAACTTCAAACCATTAACATACCTTCTTTTTTTCTCTAGGGTGAATTATACATAACTTGCCCTAAAGTTCACCTTGTAAAATTCTTCAGTATACTCATTAACTATCAACAACCTTTGCTTGAGGTTATGTACTTGCCTGTAGAGGCATAACTGATATTATTTTGACAAAAGTTTCCACTTCATGTTTTCTACCATCTCGTTCCAACTCTTTATCAATGGTTTCACCTATTTTCTTCTCTTAGCCTGTATATTGTCCCACCATAATGCAACATGACCTTTCAACATAGTTACAACAAATTTTACACCCTTGTATTCTTCAATCTCCTGATACTCAAAATTCTTGTCTAATTCATTGATACAATCCATCAAATTGTCATCTAACATGATACCATAATAGGTAGACAATTCAATTTTTTGTCTTGAACTTGAGCTTAACACTGACCTCAGTAATTTAACTTTCGAAGCTTCTTCCATAAGTGTTTCTCTTTCTGCTCCATCTTCCTTCTCCAATCCATTGTCATCTCAAGCTTCAAGATCTCATTTCTTACCTACCTCCATGTCCTATAAACTAGGTTGTAGAATTTGTATCTCTTCATGGAGCTTTGCATTAGCTACGGGTCTCCCTCCTCAACCTCGTGCTCTCCTTGCTCACATAACCATCTCCCTATGTTGTAGAAAGAAACCAATGTTAGACCCGCTTTGATGCCACAAATTGATAGCAATAGGTGGGCCAAAATGAGACTTAGGAACCAAAATGCCACCCATATTTTATTTAGGCACTAAATGATTTCGAAGTGTTAAAAAAATTGTAGGTGCTACAAAATGGTTTCGTAGTGCTCTTTAAAAACTCTGTTTTGTGAATTTTAGGAAGGTGAAATTACTTGGCTCTTTGCAAAAGCGACTCTCCATGGCCTTGACTCATATCCTAAGTGAAGGAATGATCCCACTCACATTTCCTCATCAAATATTACACTCTCGCTCAAAGCCAATGGTCTAAATTCCAATCAAAAGGATGTGACACATTCGAAACAATGGTGCTATGTTTCAATGTTGAATTCATAGTAACTAGTTCATATTCTCACTCCTGAACATTGTGGCACATTCCTCAATAGCTTTGGTGACCATTTCAAGATGAGTACATGAAATGTATGAACAAGAACAATGATTACAACTTCAACACTCATATTATTAATGTAATTTGACAGAATAAGTACATACTTCCAAATATAAATTACGCACAAGGGCTAACTTATGGTTAACCACAATCCATAAATATACAATGAATTGCTTCAAACATTAGACTTTGATTCAATTCAAAAAAATATCAATTTATAGTTCCATTGGCCATTCAACTATGCCATTCAAAAAAAAAAAAAAAAACACTTCCCTCTTCATATAGAAGGAAGGTACAACAAATTGCAACAAAATGACTGAAATTTCACAAAGAACCATGAGCCCTTTGTTCTCCTCCCTCTCCCTTTCCTCTAAGAACCCATTCTTTTTAAAAATAAATCCAACATGAGACAACCAAGAGTCACAAGAGATGAATGATTTCATATTCCTTACAAACAAGGAAACTACAATCATATTTACAATAGAAAACATATCCACTTATTAAAAAATTATAACTCCTCCTAAATCACATATATACAATTTCTAAACAAACATTCCCCCCCCCTCCCCCCGTGCATTTCCATGTGACCATCCCATCACATTCAAAATCTTTGTCCAGTCTTCATCGAGTTTGTGCTCCACCTATGCACCTGCATTAAGGTGCACCATGACAACCATGAAATTACCATGAAGTAATAACAAACAACCATGAACAACAAAGGAATAACCATAACATGAAATACTTAATGAAGTAGAGAAAGTAATAAAACCTCCTTATTCAACAAATAACCAACAATACATCTTTTTTCAAATTTTATTTCACAAGAAGATCAAGAGCATCAAACAGGTCTCACCTAAATTCATTTCAATTTCAAAAACCATAATCATCCATGGAAATAATAGAGGGATGGAAAAAGCTCACATTGAACCCAATTCCAATCCTCCTAAAAATATTCAACTAAGCTTGGAGGAGAACTCCTAATATTCCAAACATGCCTTTGTAAAATGTATTCTCTTCTCTATTCGTATCTTCCAATTCAATCCCTAATTCATAAAATAATATTTCTTTTTTCTATGCCATAATCCTCCTCAAGTGGAGCACTTCCTTTTGTATTTTAAATGAATAAAAGGGGTCCATATTTCCACTTTCCACTTTCTATTTCATGAAATAGGTTTAAAGCATGATTTTAATATTCATATTAGGGTTTGATTATGTAAAAAACCACATGGTATGTAGAATTTCCTGTAGATTCACAAGTTCATGCAATATACTAAAGCAGAGGATAGGAATCTACTTCCACTTTCAACCAGTGGAAGCCAATAGATTGATGAAAACAATATGAAAAAGAAGAATATAAATCAATGGCACATAACACAATTACTTTTCCTGGGGAAAGCCATTTATGAAAACCTGCCTATCTATGTCACATTAAATCATAAATATGAGTGAAGATACAAAGCGTGTTCTTACTAGAACAATTCCACACAAGTATATAAACTCTCTGCCTCACAAGCCCGCTATTATCCAACACTTAGCCCATTCCACTACCTGCCAAGCCTCTAATATCTTACACAATTCCTCGGATGAATAGCTTGTATTTAAAGGGAATTCATGATTCCAAAACTACACAATCCAAACATAGGCCCTTCTCTCATTGTATGCATGATATTTACAACTATGTAAATCATACAACTGATAGTACATTGTCCCTACACTCTAGTATCATCTAGGTCTTTCTCTGAATTCACATGCATGTGTTTCTCATGAGGGAATATTTAGTTAACTAGAGTAACACTTGTGGATCCACCATTGCACCAACTAACTATTAGTCCTATATTAGTTCCACAAATAGTTAGAACTAATTTAACTGACCATAACTCTGTAAACTGAGTTAATCTAATTACAACTCAAATAAGCTCATCCTGGACCCCTAAAATTTTGGGCGAACACATAAATGTCTAGAAAAAGACTTCCAACTTGAAATTTATAAGCTAATTGAGTTAATTAAACTTAATTAACTATTTACAAGTTTCTATGAGAATAGAATTCAAATTTAATTCTCAGTCGAATTCAAGGACAAATTAAATTGGAATTTTTTGTTGCCATTTCTCAACACTCCCTCTCAACAAGAAAGGGATTATCTACTACCCTGATCCTCTCCGTGAAACTCAAATTTAGATCTTGACAATTCCTCTGTTAGAATATTAGCGTCTTTCTCCTCTGTGGGAATGTAGCATAACAACATGATTTGCCTCAATACAAAATCTTTGAGATGATAATATCAGATATCAATGTGCTTGGACCTGTCACCAAAAACTAGATTTTCAGAGAGTTTGATACAACTCTGGTTATCATGGTAAATCAAATTTGGATCCATCTATTTACCAAAAATTCCAACCTGAATCTTCCTCATCCAAATGGCCTCACATGCTGCTTGACTTCTAGCCATGTACTCCACCTCTGTCGAATTGAGTGCAACCGATCTATGTTTCCTGTTGTACCAAGAAACTGTTGTTGACCCAACACCGAAGATCCTTCCTGATGTGCTCTTCTTGTTGGATGGACCCCCTGCCCAATCTACATTGATGAAGACTTGAAGCTTCACTCCATCTGTCTACCTATACCACAATCCATACTAAGAAGTGACCTTGAGGTATCTCAACACATTATTCTCCGCCTTCCAATACATATTAATAGCCCTAACCATCACTTGATTCAGATGGTTAACTGCATGGCACATATTTGGTCATGATTTCACCAAGTACATGAGTGAACCCAAAAGCTAATTATAAACAATAGCTTCCACTACTTTTATTGAAGTAGCATCCTCCTTCCTCCAGTTACCAGCTAGAGGAGTCTCCATAGGCTTGCAACTCGCCATGTCGAACCTCCTGACTATCTCATTGACATACTTGCCTTGAGATACAAACAACTCCCCATCACCCTGCCATACGTCCATGCCCAGAAAGTAATGCATGAGCCCCAAGTCCTTCATCTCAAACACTCTTGCAAGGTCATCCTTGCAAGACTTGATCAATTGATTATCACTTGTCAATATGAGATCATCAACATAAAGTATAATGATCAATAGTTTACCTTCCACCATTATGTGGTATAGGTTTGCATCCGATTCATGTTTCATGAAGCCCAACCGAATAAAGTAGATGTCTATCCTGGTGCAGCAAGCACGAGGTGCTTGATTCATTCCATAAAACGCTCTCTTGAGACAACACACATGTGAATCACGGTCAAAGGTTTCAAAAACTTCTGTCTACTCTATGTGCACCTCTTCCTCAATCATTCCATTAAGAAAGGTTTTCTTTACATCCATCTAATGTATCTTCCAACCCATCTATGCTAATAGTGCCAATATAGATGTGATCGAAGAGTACCTTGCAATAGGAGAAAATATCTCATCATAGTCAATCCCCTCTACATGTGAAAAGCCACGAGCCATAAGTATAGCCTCATGCTTCTCCACAAACCATATGCAGCTTCCTTTACCTTGTAAAGCCAACGAGGGCTCACCACAAACTTATCCTCTAATCTCAAGACCACCTCCGAAACACAATTATGAACTATAGAGTCATACTCATCCACCATGGCGTCAATCCAAACTGGCTACTTCACTACTTTTTGAAAGGAAGATGGCTCTGTCATAACATATCCACTCATAAGACACATGTATCCAATGTACCTGTTAGGTAAGCTTCTCTATTTGTGTTGTGATGTGGGTGCTCCCACATTCTCTTTAGCATGTAACAACAATATATTCACCTCTCTGGTGCACTTTCTCCCATCTCTGGAAGAATTTTCCTGAGTGGATGTCTCCACTACTAGATCCTCTACATGTGGCTGATCCACATCAATATGGGGCTCCTCAACCTTAGTAGCTAAAATCTCCTCAACTGAATGTAGATGAATCTCCCTCTCTGTTAGAAAATTATATATTACAAAGTAATGGAACACATAAAATATTGGAGAAATATAAACAAAAAAAAAGTATAAAACAAGAGAGACACAGATAAAAATGGTTCACGCAGTTTGGGCTACGTCCACAGAGAAACAACCAGCCCTTCCTTTCATATTATCTAGAAAACTAAAGAGATACAACCTACAGTAGATCCAGTGTAACACACTTTTCGCTCTCAATCTACTCTCTCTTCCTCACTCAGAATATAGATATACATAGACACAATACAATTCCCTCATATATAGTGAGGGGTTGCCTTCTAGGGAAAAAAACCATAAATTAAACATAACTTCTACCATCAGATCATCCGCCTAATGAACGGCCGAGATCGACTAGAAATTACCAGACTTTTACAATGCAATTTTACATCTATTTTTAGTTTTGGGGGCTCTGCCCCCAAACTCCTGTCGAGGGAACGCTAGCCCCTACACCCCCCAACCAAGGGGGATTAGCACCCTTGGACCCCCGCGGTGGGACAAGTCCCTGTGACACCCCTCCACGTGGAGGGGTGTACAATCTTCCTGGGGTATACATCTGGCTAAAACCTTTGAATACAGAAGATAATCAGGCACCACACCCAACAATATCCCACTTGGAGACTGATTATAGAAACTCCATCACTGCTTCATTTGTTAGACAATGACTTGACTTTGGACCAAGCTGTTTCTCATCTTCTTCATCATACTTGAAGACCAATTGAAACCGAGCAGATTTTCAGTTTCTTCCTGGTTAAACCTTTTGTTAACATATCCGCAGGATTCTGGCTAGTGTGTATCTTTTCCAGCTTCAACTATCCATCTTCCAATGTTGACCATATCAAATGGTACTTGAGCTATATATGCTTAGTCTTGGAATGAAATGCAGTGTTCTTTGCAAGATGTATGGAACTCTGGCTATCACTGTATAACCTTCCCAAGTCCTGCTTCTTACCCAATTCATCCAGAAATCTTTGTAACCAGATCATTTGTTTACTCACCTTTGTAGCAGCAACATAATCTGCTTCTATTGTTGAGAGTGCAACAACACTTTGCAGTTTTGGGATCCAACTAACAGTTGTTCCACCTACAGTAAACACATACCCTGTTGTGCTCCTCCTATTATCTCTAACACCTGCCATATCTTCATTAACATATCTCTGTAGAGCAATGTTTGAACCACCAAAGCACAATGCTTGATTTGTGGTACCACTCAAATACTTGAGAATCCACTTCACTGCCATCCAATGTTCTTTTCTTGGATTGTTCATGTACATGCTTACAACTCCCACTTCATGTGCAATATCAGGCCTTGTGCAGACCATTGCATACATTAAGTTTCCAACTGCTGATGCATATGGAACATTAGACATATGAGGCATTTATTCCTGAGTCTTGAGACAAGCCTCCTTACTTAATTTGAAATGGCTAGCCAAAGGTATACTAACTGGTTTTGCATTTTGCATATTAAACCTTTTCAACACCTTTTCTATGTACTCACTTTGAGACAATGCTAATTTGCGATTCTTCCTGTCTCTAGTTATTCTCATACCAAGGATTTGCATTGCAGCATCCAAATCCTTCATTGCAAATGAGTTTGCCAATTTCCTTTTGAACACATTTATTTCCTTCATGTCAGAACCTACAACAAGCATGTCTTCTACATAATAACAATATAATATAGCTGCCATCATTTTTCCTTTTGAGATAAACACAATGATCAGAGTGACACATAGTATAACCTTGTGCAGACATGAACCTGTCAAATTTTAGATACCACTACCTTGAAGCCTGTTTTAAGCCATACAGGCTCTTCTTCAACCTGCACACTAGTTTTTCCTTCCCTTTTACCTCATATCCTTGTGGTTGTTTCATATATATCTCTTCCTCCAAATCACCATGAAGAAAGGTTGCCTTTACATCTAACTTCTAAAAATGCAAATCTTCAACTTCTACTAGACTTAAAATAGTTCTGATTGAAGTCATTTTAACAATAGAAGAAAATATCTCATCAAAGTCTATAACCTTTTTCTGTGCAAACCCTTCAACATAAGTCTAGCTTTATACCTTTTTCTACCTCCATCTTCTTCTTTCAACTTGTAAACACATTTATTCTGCAATGTTATTTTACATGAAGGCAACCTATGTAAGTTCCAAGTCTGGTTATGTTCTAAGGAGTCCATCTCTTCTTTCATGGCTTGCTCCCACTTCTTCCTAGTTTCTACCTGCATTGCTTCTTCATAACATTCTAGTTCACCAGAATCAATCAACAATACATAATATAATGAAGGAGAGTAGGTTTAGGGAGTCTACTCATCTTGGTAGATCTTCTAACACCACTTTTAGGTGTTTGAAGTGCTTGTTGCTGTTGTGGTTGTTGTTCTGGCTATTGATCATTATGATTTTCAGGCACAATCACTTTTTCTGTGATCTCATCAAGCAATGTTATTCTCTATTTTCTTTTTCCTTTTTCTTTTCTTGCAGGTGATCCTTATACAAAACCCTTTGATTGAATATTACATCTCTGCTCCTAATGATTCTGTGTTTTTCATAATAAAAAAGGAGATAACAAAAATCATTAACACCATATCCAATAAAGGTACATTTCTTTGATTTTTCCTCAAGCTTTTTTCTATTTTCTTTATTAATGTCGACAAAGGATTCACAACCAAAAGTCTTTGAAAAAGGAGTAATTTAACTTTTTACTTGTCCATGCCTCCCCTAGAATACCACCATCCAAGGAAATTGAAGGCCCTCTATTTATTAGATAAACAAGAGTGTCTATAACATCAGCCCAAAATTGTAAAGGCAATCCTGCATGCAATCTCATGCACCTTGCATGCTCCATGATTTTGCTATTCATCCTTTCTGACACACCATTTTCTTGTGGTGGTCCTGGAACTATCTTCTCTCTACGAATTCCATTCTCATAATAGTACCTATCAAACTCTTTGCTGCAATATTCACCTCCATTGTCTAATCTGATACACTTCAACATTTTTCCTGTCTCATTTTCAGCTAAAGCTTTCCATTTCTCAAAAATATCAAATACATCAGATTTATTTCAAATACAATAAATCCAGGTTTTTTTGGTTGCATCATCAATAAAAGTAACATAACAACTAGAGCCACCAAGAGATGATACCTGAGTAGGTCCCCATACATTTGTATGCACAAGCTCTAATTTTTCGCTCTTCTTTACTTTCCCAACTCTAAGGAATCTGACTCTCTTTTGTTTTCCATAAACACAGTTCTCACAGAATTTTAAATCAACATGCTTCAAACTTGGCAACAAATTTCTTGAGTGAAGAATCTGCATCCCCTTCTCACTCATGTGCTCAAGCCTATGATGCCACAATGTTGTACCTTCTCCTATAGAGGTTAAAGCATTAACAGAATTAGAAATACCATTGTATAAATACAATGTACCAACCTTTCCTCCTTTCGCTATTACCAGGGATCCTTTAGTGACCTTCCAAGTTTTATCTATGAAAGTAATTACACAACCTTCACCTCCCAACAGCCTTGATGAAATCAGACTTTTCTTCAAATCTGGAACATGCCTTACCTCCTTCAATAGCCATTTATTTCCATTCTATTGTTCTATGAAAACTATACCCATTCCAATGATTTTACAGGGTTTGTAATCACCCAATCGAACCTGTCCAAAATCTCGTTGAACATAATCATGAGGTGTGGCATGGAATGACACCCCTCAATCTACCACCCAGGCATCAATAATATTTTCTAGTGAAAGAATCAAAGCACCTTGCAACACATCACCTGTTACATTCGCTTCATGATTAGTTTCTTGCTGCGCGTCTCCTTCTTTTCCCTCCTGAAACTTGTAGTCTTTCTTCAGGTGTCCTTTCTTACTGCATTTCCATCACACTATCCCTGATCTGGAGTTGGATCTACCTCTTCTTGACTTACTGTGATATCCTGGGCCCTTTCCTCTTTCCATTTTTGTTCTCCAAGTCTCTACAGTCAAAGCATTACCTGATGTCTCACTAGAGCTTTTCCGTCGCATTTCCTAGGTCAGGATTGCACTGAAAACATCATCAAACCTTAAAGTACTAGATCCAGAGATAGAGTTACTGATGGCCATAACTAAACCATTCCAACTTTTTTGCAATGAGCGCAAAAATAACAGAGCCCTAACTTCACCATCAAAAGTTACCCCTATAGAACTTAACTGATTTGTAACTGATTTGTAGCTGTATTAAAATCATTTAAATGGTCTGTAATAGATCCACCTTTTGACATTTTCATGTTAAATAAATGCTTAATAAGAAATACCTTATTTGAGGCCGAGGGTTTTTCATATAGTTTGGCCAATATCGACATTAACCCTCTGTTATCGTTTCCTTTGAAATATTAAACACTACCGACGTCTCCATGCACAACTGTCTTGTTCCAAGTGCCTTTCTGTCGAGAATATTCCATTCTGTGTCTATCATACTCGTCAACTTCTTTGTCTTTCTGATTAATGCTAGGTATAGATCTCTTTGATACAGATAATCTTCCATCTGCACTTTCCACAGCCGGTAACTTTGGCCGTTGAATTGTTTTACCCTAAAAATACCATCTTCGACCATTTCTCCCACTCGAACTAGGCACCTTTCTCTCCTATAAGTTTATCAGCCAAATAGACCTTCAGCTGTAATACCAGTTGTTAGAAAATTATATATTACAATGCAATGGAGCACATAAAATATTGCAGAAAATGCATAAAACAAGAGAGACATAGATATATGTGGTTCACCCAGTTTGGGTTACGTCCACAAAGAAACAACCAGTCCTTCCTTTTATATTATCCAACAAACTGAAGACATACAACCTATAACCGATTTGCTGTAACACCCTCTTCGCTCTTAATCTCCTCTCTCTTCCTCACTCGAAATACAGATATACATAGACGCAATACAATTCCCTCATATATAGTGAGGGGTTTCCTTCTAGGGCAAAAAATCATAAATTAAACATAACTTCTACCATCAGATCATCCACCAAATGAACAACCCATATTGACTAGAAATAACTAGACTTTTACAAGGCAATTTTACATCTATTTTTAGCTTCAAGGGTGCTTCCCCCAAATCCCCGCTGGGGGACCACTGGCCTCCAGACCCCCCAAACAGGGGGGATTAGCCCTCCCCGGACCCCCGCAGGGGGGACAAGTCCCCGCCGCAACCCCCCGCATGGAGGGTTGTACAATCTTCCTAGGGTATACATCCAGCTGAAACATTTGAATACATAAAATAATCAGGCTCCACACCTAACAATCTCCCACTTGGAGACTGATTATAGCAACTCCACCTCTATTTTATTTGTTAGACAATGACTCCACTTTGGACCTGGCTCGTTGTCATCTTCTTCATCATACTTGAAGACTAATTGAAACTGACAAGATTTTTAGTTTCTCCTTCGTTACAACTTTTGTTAGCATATCCGCAAGATTCTGGCTAGTGTGTATCTTTTCCAGCTTCAACTATCCATCTTCCAATGCTAATCATATGAAATGGTATTTGAGGTGTATATGCTTAGTCTTGGAATGAAATGCAGAGTTCTTTGCTAGATGTATGGCACTCTGGCTGTCACTATATAACCTACCCAGCTCCTACTTCTTACCCAATTCATCCAAAAACCTTTGTAACCAAATCATTTCTTTACTAGCCTTTATTGCAGCAACATACTCTGCTTCTATTGTTGAGAGTGCAACAACACTTTGCAGTTTTTAGATCCAACTAACAATTGTTCCACCTACAGTAAACACATACCCTATTGTGCTCCTCCTATTATCTCTATCACCCGCCATATCTGCATCAACATATCCCTATAGAATGCTTGATTTGTGGTACCTCTCAAATACCTGAGAATCCACTTCACCGCCATCCAATATTCTTTTCCTAGATTGTTCATGTACCTTCTTACAACTCCCACTACATGTGCAATATCAGGCTTTGTGTGGACCATTGCATACATTAAGCTTCCAACTGTTGATCCATATGGAACTTTAGACATATGAGCCATTTCTTCTTGAGTCTTGGGACATGCCTCCTTACTTAATTTGAAATGGACAGCCAAAGGTATACTAACTAGTTTTGCATTCTGCATATTAAACCTTTTCAACACCTTTTCTATGTACTCAATTTGAGACAATGTTAATTTGTGATTCTTCCTAGCTGTAGTTATTCTCATACCAAGGATTTGTATTGCAGCACCCAAATCCTTCATTGCAAATGAGTTTGCCAATTTCCTTTTGAGCACATTTATTTCCTACATGTTAGAACTTGCAATAAGCATGTCATCTACATACAATAACAATATAATATAGTTGTCGTCATTTGCCTTTTGAGATAAACACAATCATCAGAGTGACTCCTAGTATAACCTTGTTCAGACATAAACCTGTCAAATTTTAGATACCACTACCTTGAAGCCTATATTAAGCCATACAAGCTCTTCTTCAACCTGCACACTATTTTCTCCTTCCCTTTTACCTCATATCCTTGTGGTTGTTGCATATATCTCTCTTCCTCCAAATCCCCATGAAGAAAGGTTGTCTCTACTTCTAACTACTCAAGATGAAAATCTTCAACTGCTACAAGACTTAAAATAGTTCTGATTGAAGTCATTTTAACAATAGGATAAAATATCTCATCAAAGTCTATACCCTTTTTCTGTGCAAACCCTTTCACCACAAGTCTAGCTTTATACCTTTTTCTACCTCCATCTTCTTCCTTCAACTTGTAAACCCATTTATTCTACAATGTTGTTTTACCTGAAGGCAACCTGACTAAGTCCCAAGTTTGATTATGTGCTAAGTTGTCGATCTCTTCTTTCATGGCTTTCTCCCACTTCTTCCTGGTTTCTACCTGCACTGCTTCTTCATAAAATTCTGGTTCACCAGAATCAGTCAACAATACATAATATAATGAAGGAGAGTATTATTCAGGGGTTATACTCATCCTGGTAGATATTGTAACACCACTTTCAGGTGTCTGAAGTGCTTGTTGTTGTTGTGGTTGTTGTTTTGGCTGTTGATCATGATGATTTTCAGGCACCATCACTTTTTCTGTGATCTCGTCCAGCAATGATATTCTCTGTTTTCTTTTTCCTGTTTCTTTTCCTGCAGCTGATCCTTATACAAAACCCTTTCATCGAATATTACATCTTTGAGCCTAATGATTTTGTGTTTTTCATAATCATAAAAGTGATAACCAAAATAATTAACACCATATCCAATAAAGGTACATTTCTTTGATTTTGCCTCAAGCTTTTTTCTATTTTCTTTATCAATGTAGGCAAAGGCTTCACAACCAAAAGTCTTTAAAAAAGGAGTAGTTTACCTTTTTACTTGTCCATGCCTCCTTTGGATTACACCATCCAAGGAACTTGAAGGTCCTCTATCTATTAGATAAACAATAGTGTCTACAACATCTGCCCAAAATTGTAAAGGAAATCCTGCATGCAATCTCATGTGCCTTGCACGCTCCATGATTGTCTTGTTCATCCTTTCTGACACACCATTTTCTTGTGGTGTTCTTGGAACTGTATTCTCTCTGCACATTCCATTCTCAAAATAGTACCTATCAAACTCTTTACTACAATATTCACCTCCATTGTCTGATCTGAGACACTTCAACCTTTTTCCTGTCTCATTTTCAACCAAAGCTTTCCATTTCTTAAAAATATCAAATACATCAGACTTATTTCAAATACAATAAATCCAGGTTTTTCTAGTTGCATCATCAATAAAAGTAACATAATAATGAGAGCCACCAAGAGATGATACCTGAGCAGGTCCCCATACATCTGTATGCACAAGCTCTAATTTTTTGCTCTTCTTTTCTTTCCCAACTCTAAGGAATCTTACTCTCTTCTATTTTCCATAAACAAAATTCTCACAGAATTTTCAATCAATATGCTTCAAACCTGGAAACAAATTTCTTGAGTGAAGAATATACATCCCCTTCTCACTCATGTGCCCTAGCGTATGATGCCAAAATTTTGTATCTTCTTCTATAGAGGTTAAAGAATTAACAAAATTAGAAATACCATTGCATAAATACAATGTACCAACCTTTTCTCCTTTCACTATTACTAGGGATCCTTTAGTAACCTTCCAGGTTTTATCAATGAAAGTAATTACACAACCTTCACCTCCCAACTACCCTATTGAAATTAGCTTTTTCTTCAGATCTGGAACATGCATTACCTCCTTCAATTGCCATCGATTTCCATTCTACTATTTTATGAAAACTGTACCCATTCCAATCATTTTACAGGGTTTATCATCACCCAATCGAACCTGTCCAAAATCTCCTTGAACATAATCATGAAAATGTTTCTTATGAGTTGTGGCATGGAATGACGCCCCTAAATGTACCACCCAGGCATCAATAATATTTTCTAGTGAAAGAAACAAAGCATCTTGCAACACATCACCTGTTACATTCGCTTAATGATTAGTTTCTTGTTGTGTGTCTCTTTCTTTTCCCTTTCGAGACTTGTAGTCTTCATTCAGGTGTCCTTTCTTCCTACATTTCCAGCATACTATCCTCGATCTAGACTTGGATATGCCTTTTCTTGACTTACTACGATATCCTGGGCTCTTTCCTCTTTCCATTTTTCTTCCCCTAGTCTTTGTAGTGAAAGAATTACTTGATTTCTCGCCAGAGCTTTTCCATCGCATTTCCTCGCCAAGGATTGCACCGACAACATCATCAAACTTTAAAGTACTAGATCTAGAGATAGAGTTACTAATGGTCATAACTAAACCATTCCAACTTTCTGGCAATGAGCACAGAAATAACAGAGCCCTAACTTCATCATCAAAATTTACCCCTACAGAACTTAATTGAATTGTAACTATATTAAAATCATTTAAATGGTCTGCAACAAATCCACCTTCTAACATTTTCATATTAAATAAACGCTTCATAAGAGATACCTTATTTGAGGCCAAGGGTTTTTCATATAGTTTGGCCAATGTCAAGATTAAACCCTCTGTTGTCATTTCCTTTGAAATATTAAATTCTACTGAACGCTGCTAGGCATAGCCGTATTGTTCCAAGTGCCTTTCTATTGAGAATATTCCATTCTCTGTCTGTCATACTCATCGGCTTCTTTGTCTTTCCGCTCAATGCTAGGTAGAAATCTCTCTGATATAGATAATCTTTCGTCTGCATCTTCCACAGTTGGTAGTTTTGGCCATTGAATTTTTCGACCCTAAACCTACCATCTTCCGCCATTGCTCCCACTGGAACGAGGAACCCTTCTCTCCTGCGAGTTTATCAGCCAAATAGACCTTCGGCTATGATACCAGTTGTTAGAAAATTATATATTACAAAGCACTGGAACACATAAAATATTGCACAAATATAAACACAGAAAACACATAAAACAAGAGAGACACAGATATACATGGTTCACCCAGTTTGAGCTACGTCCATGGAGAAACAACCAATCCTTCTTTTTATATTATCCAACAAACTAAAGAGATACAACCTACAGCAGATCCGCTGTAACACCCTCTTCGCTCTCAATCTCCTCTCTCTTCCTCACTCAGAATATAGATATACATAGACGCAATACAATTCCCTCATATATAGTGAGGGGCTGCCTTCTAGGGAAAAAAACCCTAAATGAAACATAACTTCTACTGTTAGATCATCTGCCTAATGAACAACCCAGATTGACTAGAAATTACTAGACTTTTACAAGGCAATTTTACATCTATTTTTAGCTTCGAGGGCACTGCCCTCGAACCCTCACCAGGGGACTGCAAGCCCCTGGACCCCCCAGCCCAGGGGGGATTAGCCCCCCGAGACCCCCGCAGGGGGGACAAGTCCCCATCACAACCCTCTAGCGTGGAGGGCGTACAATTTTCCTGGGGTATACATCCGGCTGAAACCTTTGAATACAATATATAATCAGTCTCCACACCCAACAATCTCCCACTTGGAGATTGATTTTAGCAACTCCACCACTGCTTCATTTGTTAAACAATGAATCCACTTTGGACTTGGCTATTTCTCATCTTCTACATCACACTTGAAGACTAATTGAAGCTAAGAATATTCTCAGTTTCTCTCTGGTTACAACTTCTGTTAAAATATCCAAAGGATTCTGGCAAGTGTGTATCTTTTCTAGCTTCAACTATCCATCTTCCAATGTTGACCATATGAAATGGTACTTGAGATGTATATGCTTAGTCTTGGAATGAAATGTAGAGTTCTTTGCAAGATGTATGGCACTCTGGTTGTCACTGTATAACCTGCCCAACTCCTACTTCTTACCGAATTCATCTAAAAACCTTTGTAACCAAATCATTTCTTTACTAGCCTCTGTAGCAACAAAATACTCTACTTCTATTGTTGAGAATGAAACAAGAATTTTCAGTTTTATATCCAACTGACAGCTATTCCACCTACAGTAAACACATACCCTATTGTGCTCCTTTTGTTATCTCTATCACCCGCCATATCTGCATCAACAGTTCATTGTAGAGCAATGTTTGAACCATGAAATCATAATGCTTGACTTGTGGTACTTCTCAAATACATGAGAATCCACTTCACTACCTTCCAATGTTCTTTTCCTGGATTGTTCATGTACCTGCTTACAACTCCCACTGCATGTGCAATATTAGGCCTTGTGCAAACCATTGCATTCATTAAGCTTCCAACTGCTGATGCATATGGAACTTTAGACATATGAGCCATTTCTTCTTGAGTCTTGGGACATGCCTCTTTACTTAATTTGAAATGGCTAGCCAAAGGTATATTATTTGGTTTTGCATTCTGCATATTAAACCTTTTCAACACCTTTTCTATGTACTCACTTTGAGACAATGTTAATTTGCAATTCTTCCCGTCTCTAGTTATTCTCATACCAAGGATTTGTTTCGGAACACCCAAATCCTTCAGTGCAAATGAGTTTGCCAATTTGCTTTTGAGCACATTTATTTCCTGCATGTTATAACATACAACAAGCATGCCATCTACATATAGTAACAATATAATTCAGTTGCCATCATTTTTCCTTTTGAGATAAACACAATGATCATAGTGACACCTAGTATAACCTTGTTCAAACATAAACCTATCAAATTTTAGATACCACTACCTTGGAGTCTGTTTTAAGCCATACAAGCTCTTATTCAACCTCCACACTAGTTCTCTTTCCCTTTTACCTCATATCCTTGTGGTTGTTGCATATATATCTCCTCCTCCAAATCCCCATGAAGAAAGGTTGTCTTTACATCTAACTGCTCAAGATGCAAATCTTCAGTTGCTACTAGACTTTAAATAGTTCTAATTGAAGTCATTTTGACAATAGGAGAAAATATCTCATCAAAGTCTATACCCTTTTTCTGTGCAAACCCTTTCACCACAAGTCTAGCTTTATGCCTTTTTCTACCTCCGTCTTCTTCCTTCAACTTGTAAACCCATTTATTCTTCAATGTTGTTTTACCTGAAGGCAACACAACTAAGTCCCAAGTCTGGTAATGTGCTAAGGAGTCCATCTCTTCTTTCATAGCTTTCTCCCACTTCTTCCTGGTTTCTACCTACACTACTTCTTCATAAAATTCCGGTTCACCAGAATCAGTAAACAATACATAATATAATGAAGGAGAGTATCGTTTATGTGGTCTACTCATCCTGGTAGATCTTCTAACACGACTTTCAGGTGCTTGAAGTGCTTGTTTCTATTGTGTTTGTTGTTTTGGATGTTGATCATTATGATTTTCAGGCACCATCACTTTTTCTGTGACCTCATCAACCACTGTTATTATCTATTTTCTTTTTCCTGTTTCTTTTCATGTCGTTGATCCTTATACAAAACCCTTTCATTGAATATGACATCTCTGCTCCTAATGATTTTGTGTTTTTCATAATCATAAAAGCAATACCAAAATCATTAACACCACATCCAATAAAGGTAAATTTCTTTGATTTTGCCTCAACCTTTGTCCTATTTTCTTTATTAATGTGGAAAAAGGCTTCACAACCAAAAGTATTTAAAAAATGAGTAGTTTACCTTATTACCTGTCCACGCCTCCTCTAGACTACGACCATCCAAGGAACTTGAAGGCCCTCCGTTTATTATCTAAACAACAGTGTCTACAACATTTGCCCAAAATTGTAAAGGCAATCCTGCATTCAATCTCATGCACTTTACATGCTTCATGATTGTCCTATTCTTCGTTTCTGACACAACATTTTCATGTGGTGTTCCTGGAACTATCTTCTCTTTGCGAATTCCATTCTCAGAATAGTACCTATCAAACTCTTTGCTACAATATTCACCTCTATTATTTGATTCGAGACACTTCAACCTTTTTCCTATCTCATTTTCAACCAAAGCTTTCCATTTCTTGAAAATATCAAATACATCAGATTTATTTCGAATAAAATATATCCAGGTTTTTCTGATTGCGTCATCAATAAAAGTAACATAATAACAAGAGCCACCAAGAGATGATCCCTGAGTAGGTCCCCATACATATGTATGCACAAGCTCTAATTTTTTGCTCTTCTTTTCTTTCCCAACTGTAAGGTATTTGACTCTCTTATGTTTTCCATAAACACAATTCTCATAGAATTTTCAATCAACATGCTTCAAACCAAGCAACAAATTTCTTGAGTGAAGAATCTGCATCCCCTAATAACTCATGTGCTTGAGCCTATGATGCCACAATGTCGTATATTCTTCTGTAGAGGTTAAAGCATTAACAGAATTAGAATACCATTGCATAAATACAATGTACCAACCTTTCCTGCTTTTGTTATTTCCAGGGATCCTTTAGTGACCTTCCAGGTTTTATCTGTGAAAGTAGTTATACAACCTTCACCTCCCAACTGGCCTATTGAAATTAGATTTTTCTTCAGATCTGGAACATGCCTTACCTCCTTCAATAGCCATTGATTTCCATTTTGTTGTTTTATGAAAAATATATCAATTCCAATGATTTTATAGGGTTTGTAATCACCCAATTGAACCTGTCCAAAATCTCCTTGAACATAATCATGAAAATGTTTCCTATTAGGTGTGGCATGGAATGAGGCCCCCAAATCAATCACCCAAGCATCAATAATATTTTCTAGTGAAAGAATCAAAGCATTTTGCAACACATCGCCTATTACATTTGCTTCATGATTAGTTTCTTGCTGCGCGTCTCCTTCTTTTCCCTTCCAGGGCTTTCCGTCTTTCTTCAGGTGTCCTTTCTTCCCACATTTCTAGCACACTATCCTCGATCTAGACTTAGATATGGATTTTCTTGACTTACTACGATATCTTAGGCTGTTTCCTCTTTCCACTTTTCTTCCCCTAGTCTTTGCAGCCAAAGCATTACCTGATGTCTCACCAGAGATTTTCCATCACATTTCCTCACCAAGGATTGCACCGACAACATCATCAAACTTTAAAGTACTAGATCCATAGACAGAGTTACTAATGGAGATAGATAAACCATTCCAACTTTCTAGCAATGATCACAGAAATAACCGAGCGCTAACTTCATCGTCAAAAGTTACCCCTATAGAACTTAACTGACTTGTAACTGTATTAAAATCATTTAAATGGTCTGCAACAAATCCACCTTCTGACATTTTCATATTAACTAAGTGCTTCATAAGAAATGCCTTATTCGAGGCCAAGGGTATTTCATATAGTTTGGTCAATGTCGACATTAAACCCTCTGTAGTCATTTCCTTTCAAATATTAAATGCTACTAATGCCACTAGGCACAGTCGTATTGTTCCAAGTGCCTTTTTGTCGAGAATATTCCATTCTGTGTTTTTCATACTCATCGGCTTCTTTGTCTTTTCGCTCAATGATAGGTACAAATCCCTTTGATACAGATAATCTTCCACCTGCATCTTCCGTAGCTGGTAGTTTTGGTTGTTGAATTTTTCAACCATAAACCTACCATCTTCTACCATTGCTCCCACTCAAACCAGGAACCCTTCTCTCCTGCGAGTTTATCATCCAAATAGATCTTTGGATCTAATACCATTTGTTAGAATATTATATATTACAGAGTAATGGAACACATAAAATATTGCAGAAAACACATAAAACAAGAGAGACACAGATATACGTGGTTCACCCAGTTTGGGCAACGTCTATGGAGAAACAACCAGTCCTTCCTTTTATATTATCCAACAAACTGAAGAGATACAACCTACAACAAATCCGCTGTAACACCCTATTTGCTCTCAATCTCCTCTCTCTTCCTCACTCAGAATATAGATATACATAGACGCAATACAATTCCCTCATATATAGTGAGGGGTTGCCCTCAGATCATCTGCCTAATTAATCGCCCAGATTGAGTAGAAATTACTAGACTTTTACAAGGCAATTTTACATCTAATTTTAGCTTCATGGGCACTAGCCCCGAATCCCTGTTGGGGGCCCGCTGGCCCTCGGACCCCTTGGCTAGGGGGATTAGCCCCCTCGAAACCCCATGGGGGGAGGGGGGACAAGTCCTCACCCACCACTCCACATGGAGGGGTGTACAATGTTCCTGGGGTATACATTCGACTGAAACCTTTGAATACATAAGATAATCAAGCTCCACACCGAACAATCTCCCACTTGGAGACTGATTATGGCAACTTCACCGTTGCTTCGTTTTTCAGACAATGACTGCACTTTGGACCTAGATGTTTCTCATTTTCTTCATCATACTTGAATACCAATTGAAACTGAGCAGATTCTCAGTTTCTTCCTAGATAAAACTTTTTTTAGCATACTCGCAAGATTCTGGCTAGTGTGTATCTTTTCTAGCTTCAACTGTCCATCTTCCAATGCTAACTGTATCAAATGGTACTTGAGCTGTATATGCTTAGCATTAGAATGGAATGTAGATTTCTTTGCAAGATGTTTGGCACTCTAGCTGTCACTGTATAACCTGCCCAACTCCTACTTCTTACCTAATTCATCAAGAAACCTTTGTAACCAAATCATTTCTTTACTAGTATCTGTAGCAACAACATACTCTGCTTCTGTTGTTTAGAGTGCAACAACACTTTGCAGTTTTGAGATCCAACTGATAGTTGTTCCACCTACAATAAAAACAAACCCTATTGTTCTCCTCCTGTTATCTCTATCACCCACCAAATCTGCATCAACATATCCTTGTAGAGCAATGTTTGAACCACCAAAGCATAATACTTGATTTGTGGTACCTCTCAAATACCTGATAATCCACTTCACCGCCATTGAATGTTCTTTTCCTGAATTTTTCATGTACCTGATTACAACTCCCACTGCATGTACAATATCAGGCCTTGTGCAGACCATTGCATACATTAAGCTTCCAATTGTTGATGCATATGGAACTTTAGACATATGAGCCATTTCTTCCTGAGTCTTGGGACATGCCTTCTTACTTAATTTGAAATGGCTAGCCAAAGGTATATTAACTAGTTTTGCATTCTACATATTAAACCTTTTCAACACCTTTTCTAGGTACTCACTTTGAGACAATGTTAATTTGTAATTATTCTTGTCTCTAGTTTTTCTCATACCAAGGATTTGTTTTGCAGCACCCAAATCCTTCATTGCAAATGAGTTTGACAGTTTCCTTTTGAGGAGATTTATTTACTGCATGTTAGAAACTGCAACAAGCATGCCATCTACATTTAATAACCATATAATATAGCTTCCATCGTTTTTCCTTTTTAGATAAACACAATCGTCAGAGTGACACCTAGTATATAACCTTGTTCAGACATAAACCTGTCAAATTTTATATACCACTGCCTTGAAGCCTATTTTAAGCCATACAAGCTCTTCTTCAACCTGCACACTAGTTTCTCCTTCCCTTTTACCTCATATCCTTGTGGTTGCTGCATATATATCTCTTCCTCCAAATCCCCATGAAGAAAGGTTGTCTTTACGTCTAACTGCTCAAGATGAAAATCTTCAACTACTACTAGACTTAAAATAGTTATTATTGAAGTCATTTTAACAACAGGAGAAAATATCTCATCAAAGTCTATACCCTTTTTCTGTGCAAACCCTTTCACCACAAGTCTAGCTTTATACCTTTTTCTACCTCCATCTTCTTCCTTCATCTTGTAAACAAATTTATTCTACAATTCTGTTTTACCTAAAGGCAACCTGACTAAGTCCCATGTCTAGTTATGTGCTAAGGAGTCCATCTCTTCTTTCATGGCTTGCTCCCACTTCTTCCTGGTTTCTACCTGCACTGCTTCTTCATAACATTCTAGTTCACCAGAATCAGTCAACAATACATAATGTAATGAAGGAGAGTATCGCTCAGGGGGTCTACTCATCCTACTAGATCTTCTAACATTGCTTTCAGGTGTTTGAAGTGCTTGTTTCTATTATGGTTGTTGTTCTGGTTGTTGATCATTATGATTTTTAGGCACCATCACTTTTTCAGTGATCTCGTCAAGCAATGTTATTCTCTGTTTTCTTTTTCCTGTTTCTTTTCCTGTAACTAATCCTTATACAAAACCCTTTCATTGAATATTACATCTCTGCTCCTATGATTTTGTGTTTTTCATAATCATAAAAGCGATAAACAAAATAATTACACCATATCCAATAAAGGTACATTTTTTTATTTTGCCTCAAGCTTTGTTATATTTTCTTTATTAATGTGGACAAAGGCTTCACAACCAAAAGTCTTTAAAAAAGAAGTAGTTTAGCTTTTTAACTATCCAAGCCTCCTCTGGAATACAACCATCGAAGGAAATTGAAGGCCCTCTTTTTATTTGATAAACAACAGTGCCTACAGCATCTGCCAAAAATTCTAAAGGAAATCCTACATGCAATCTCATGCACCTTGAATGCTCCATGATTGTCCTGTTCATCCTTTCTGACACACCATTTTCTTGTGGTGTTCCTGGAACTGTCTTCTCTCTGTGAATTCCATTCTCAGAATAGTACCTATCAAACTCTTTGCTACAATATTCACCTCCATTTTCTGATCTGAGACACTTCAACCTTTTTCCTGTCTCATTTTCAACCAAAGCTTTCCATTTCTTGAAAATATCAAATACATCAGATTTATTTTGAATACATGAAATCCAGGTTTTTTTGGTTGCATCATCAATAAAAGTAACATAATAATGAGAGCCACCAAGATATGATACTTGTGTAGGTCCCCATACATCTTTATGCAGAAGCTCTAATTTTTCACTCTTCTTTTCTTTCCCAACTGTAAGGAATCTGACTCTCTTATGTTTTCCATAAACACAATTTTCACAGAATTTTAAATCAACATGCTTCAAACCAGGCAACAAATTTCTTGAGTGAAGAATCTGCATCCCCTTCTCACTCATGTGCCTAAGCCTATGATGCCACAATGCCATATCTTCTCCTGTAGAGGTGAAAGAATTAACAGAATTAGAAATACCATTGCATAAATACAATGCACCAACCTTTCCTCCTTTCGCTATTACCAGGGATCCATTAGTGACCTTCCAGGTTTTATCTGTGAAAGTAGTTACGCAACCTTCACCTTCCAACTGCCCTGTTGAAATTAGATTTTTCTTCAGATCTGGAACATGCCTTACCTCCTTCAATAGCCATTGATTTACATTCCGTCGTTTTATGAAAATTGTACCCATTCCAACAATTTTACAGGTTTTATCATCTCCCAATGAAACCTATCCAAAATCTCCTTGAACATAATCATGAAAATGTTTCTTATGAGGCGTGGCATGGAATGAGGCCCCTGAATCTACCACCCAGGCATCAATAATATTTTCTAGTGAAAGAATCAAAGCCTCTTGCAACACATCACTTGTTACATTTTCTCCATGATTAGTTTCTAGTAGCGCGTCTCCTTCTTTTCCCTTCCGAGACTTGCAGTATTTCTTCAGGTGGCCATTCTTCTCCCATTTCTAGCACACTATCCCAGATCTAGACTTGGATCTGCCTTTTCTTGACTTGCTGCAATATCCTAGGCTCTTTCTTCTTTCCATTTTTCTTCCCCTAGTCTCTGTAGTCAAAGCATTACTTGATGTCTCACTAAAGCTTTTCCATTGCATTTCCTCACTAAGGATTGCATCGAAATCATCATCAAACTTTAATGTACTAGATTTAGAGATCGATTTACTAATGGCCATAACTAAACCATTCCAACTTTCTAGAAATGAGCACAAAAATAATAGAGGCCTAACTTCATCATCAAAAGTTACTCCTACAAAACTTAACTACCTTGTAACTATATTAAAATCATTTAAATGGTCTACAACAGATCCACCTTCTGACATTTTAATATTAGAAAAATGCTTTATAAGAAATAACTTATTTGATGTCGACGATTTTTCATATTGTTTCGCCAATGTCAACATTACACCCTCTGTTGTCGTTTCCTTTGAAATATTAAACGCTACCGACACCACTAGGCACAGCCGTATTATTCCAGGTGCATTTCTGTCAAGAATACTCCATTCTATGTCTGTCATACTTGTTAGCTTCCTTGCCTTTCCACTTAATGCTAGGTACATATCTCTTTCATATAGATAATCTTCCATCAACATCTTCCACAGCTGGTAGTTTTGGCCATTGAATTTTTCGACCCTAAACCTACCATCTTCCACCATTTCTCCCACTCAAACTAGGAACCCTTCTCTCCTGTGAGTTTATCAGCCAAATAGACCTTCGGCTCTGATACTATTTGTTAGAAAATTATATACTATAGAGCAATGGAACACATAAAATATTGTAGAAATATAAACACAGAAAATGCATAAAACAAGAGAGACACATATATAAGTGGTTCACCCAGTTTGGGCTACGTCCACGGAGAAACAACCAGTCCTTCCTTTTATATTATCCAACAAATTAAAGAGATACAACCTATAACAGATCCAATGTAATACCCTCTTCACTCTCAATCTGCTCTCTCTTCCTCACTCAGACACAATACAATTCCCTCATATATAGTGAGTGGTTGCCTTCCATGGAAAAAAACACTAAATTAAACATAACTTCTACCTTCAGATCATTCGCCTAATGAAAGGCCCAGATTGACTAGAAATTACTAGACTTTTACAAGGCAATTTTACATCTATTTTTAGCTTTGGGGGTGCTACCCCCGAACACTTTTTCGGGGGACCACTAGTGCCTAGACCCCCCAACCAGGGGGGATTAGCCCCCCCAAACCCCCGCGGGGGGGACAATTCCCCACCGCACCCCCTCGCGTGGAGGGGTGTACAATCTTCCTATGGTATACATGCGACTGAAACCTTTGAATACAAAAGATAATCAGTCTCCACATGCAACAATCTCCCACTTAGAGATTGATTATAGCAACTCCACCGCTGCATCATTTTTTAGACAATGACTCCACTTTGGACCTAGTTGTTTCTCATCTTCTTCATCATACTTGAAAACCAATTGAAATTGAGCAGATTCTCAGTTTCTCCCTGGTTACAACTTTTTTTAACATATCCGCAGGATTCTGGGCAGTGTATATCTTTTCTAGCTTCAACTGTCCATCTTCCAATGATGACCGTATGAAATGGTACTTGAGCTGTATATGCTTAGTATTTGAATGAAATTAAGAGTTTTTTCCGAGATGTATGGCATTCTGGCTTTCATTGTATAACTTGCCCAACTCCTACTTCTTACGCAATTCATCTAGAAACCTTTGAGAGTGCAACAACACTTTGCAGTTTTGAGATCTAACTGATAACTGTTCCACCTACAGTAAACACATACCCTATTGTGCTCCTCTTGTTACCTCTATCACCCGCCATATATGCATCAACATATCCCTGTAGAGCAATGTCTGAACCACCAAATCATAATGGTTGATTTGTGGTACCTCTCAAATACCTGAGAATCCACTTCACTGCCATCCAATGTTATTTTCCTAGATTGTTCATGTACTTGCTTACAACTCCCACTACATGTGCAATATCAGGCCTTGTGCAAACCATTGCATACATTATGCTTCCAACTAGTGATGCATTCCAACTGTTGATGCATATTGAACTTTAGAAATATGAGCGATTTCTTCCTGAGTCTTGGGACATGCCTCCTTACTTAATTTGAAATGGCTAGCCAAAGCTATACTAACTACTAACTGGTTTTTCATTCTGAATATTAAAACTTTTCAACGCCTTTTCTATGTACTCACTTTGGGACAATGTTACTTTGTGATTCTTCTTGTCTCTAGTTATCCTCATACCAAGGATTTGTTTTGCAGCACCCAAATCCTTCATTGCAAATGACTTTGCCAATTTCCTTTTGAGCACATTTATTTCCTGCATGTTAGAACCTACAACAAGGATGTCATCTACATACAATAACAATATAATATAACTGCCATCATTTTGCCTTTTGAGATAAACACAATCATCAGAGTGACACCTAGTATAACCTTGTTCAGACATAAATCTATCAAATTTTAGAGACCACTGCCTTGGAGTCTGTTTTAAGCCATACAAACTTTTCTTCAACCTGCATACTAGTTTCTCCTTCCCTTTTACCTCATATCCTTATGGTTGCTGCATATATATATCTCTTCCCCAAAATCCCCATGAAGAAAGATTGTCTCTACATCTAACTGCTCAAGATGAAAATCTTCAACTACAACTAGACTTAAGATCATTTTTATTGAGGTCATTTTAGCAATAGGATAAAATATCTCATCAAAGTCTATACCCTTTTTCTGTGCAAACCGTTTCACCACAAGTCTAGCTTTATACCTTTTTCTACCTCCATCTTCTTCCTTCAACTTGTAAACCCATTTATTCTACAATGTTGTTTTACCTGAAGGCAACCTGACTAAGTCCCAAGTCTGATTATGTGCTAAGTTGTCGATCTCTTCTTTCATGGCTTTCTCCCACTTCTTCCTGGTTTCTACCTGCACTGCTTCTTCATAAAATTCTGGTTCACCAGAATCAGTCAACAATACATAATATAATGAAGGAGAGTATCGTTCGGGGGTCTACTTATCCTACTAGATCTTCTAACACCACTTTCAGGTGTTTGAAGTGCCTGTTTCTATTGTGGTTATTCTTTTGGCTATTGATCATTATGATTTTTAGGCACCATCACTTTTTATGTGATCTTGCCAAGCACTGTTATTGTCTATTTTATTTTTCCTGTTTCTTTTCCTGCAGCTCATCCTTATACAAAACCATTTCATTGAATATTACATCTCTGCTCCTCATGATTTTGTGTTTTTCATAATCATAAAAGAGATAACCAATATCATTAACACCATATCCAATAAAGGTACATTTCTTTGATTTTGCATCAAGATTTTTTCTATTTTCTTTATTAATGTGGACAGAAGATTCACAACCAAAAGTATTTAAAAAAGGAGTAGTTTACCTTTTTACCTGTGCATGCCTCATCTAAAATACCACCATCCAAGGAACTTGAAGGCCCTCTATTTGTTAGATAAACATCAATGTCTACAACATATGTCCAAAATTATAAAGACAATACTGTATGAAATCTCATGCACCTTGTACACTCCATGATTGTCTTGTTCATCCTTTCTGACACACCATTTTCTTGTGGTGTTCTTGTAACTATCTTCTCTCTGTGAATTCCATTCTCAGAATAGTACTTATCAAACTATTTGCTACAATATTCACCTCCTTTGTCTAATTTGAGACACTTCAACCTTTTTCCTTGTCTCATTTTCAACCAAAGCTTTCCATTTCTTGAAAATATCAAATACATCAGATTTATTTCAAACACAATAAATCCAGGTTTTTCTGGTTGCATCATCAGTAAAAGTAACATAATAACGAGAGCCACCAAGAGATGATACCTAGGTAGGTCCCCATACATCTGTATGCACAAGCTCTAAATTTTTGCTCTTCTTTTCTTTCCCAACTCTAAGGAATCTGACTCTCTTCTGTTTTCCATAAACACAACTCTCACATAATTTTAAATCAACATGCCTCAATCTTGGCAACAAATTTCTTCCGTGAAGAATCTGCATCCCCTTCTCACTCATGTGCCTGAGCCTATGATGCCACAATGCCGTATTTTCTCTTGCAGAAGTTAAAGCATTAATAGAATTAGAAATACCAATGCATATATACAATGTACCAACCTTTCCTCCTTTCGCTATTACCAGGGATCCTTCAGTGACCTTCCAGGTTTTATCTATGAAAGTAGTTATGCAACCTTCACCTCCTAATTGCCCTACTGAAATCATATTTTTCTTCAGATCTAGAACATGCCTTACCTCCTTAAATAGCCATTGATTTCCATTCTGTTGTTTTATGAAAAATGTACCAATTCCAACGATTTTGTAGGGTTTATCATCACCCAGTCGAACCTGTCGAAAATCTCTTTGAACATAAACATGGAAATGTTTCTTATCAGGTGTGGCATGGAATGAGGCCCTTGAATCTACCACCCATGCATCAATAATATTTTCTAGTGAAAGAACCAAAGCATCTTGCAAGAAATCACATGTTACATTCACTTCATGATTAGTTTCTTGTTGCGCGTCTCCTTCTTTTCCCTTTCGAGACTTACAGTCTTTCTTCAAGTGTCCTTTGTTCCGACATTTCCAGCACACTATCCCTGATCTAGACTTGGATATGCCTTTTCTTGACTTACTATGATATCTTGGGCTCTTTCCTCTTTCCATTTTTCTTCCCCTAGTCTATGCAATCAAAGCATTACCTGATGTCTCACCAGAGCTTTTCCGTCACATTTCTTTGCTACAGATTGCACTGACAACATCATCAAACTTTAAAGTACTAGATCCAGAGACATAATTACTAATGGCCATTACTAAACCATTCCAACTTTCTACCATTGAGCACAGAAATAACAGAGCCCTAACTTCATCATCAAAAGTTACCCCTACAGACATTAACTAAATTTTAACTGTATTAAAATCATGTAAGTGGTCTGCAACATATCCACCTTTTGACATTTTCATATTAAATAAATGCTTCATAAGAAATACCTTATTTGAGGTCGAGGGTTTTTCATATAGTTTAGTCAATGTCGACATTAAACCCTTTGTTGTCATTTCCTTTGAAATATTATATGCTACTGATGTTGCTAGGCATAGCAGTATTGTTCCAAGTGCCTTTCTGTCAAGAATATTCCATTTTGTGTCTATCATATTCATCGGCTTCTTTGTCTTTCCACTCAATGCTAGGTACAAATATTTCTGATACAGATAATCTTCCATCTGCATCTTCCACAACTGGTAGTTTTGGCCGTTGAATTTTTTGACCCTAAACCTACCATCTTCTGCCATTTCTTCCACTTGTACCAGGAACCCTTATCTCTTATACCAGTTGTTAGAAAATTATATATTACAAAGCAATGGAACACATAAAATATTCCATAAATATAAACACAGAAAACACATAAAACAAGAGAGACACAGATATACGTGGTTCACCGATTTTGGGCTACATCCACGGAGAAACAACCAGTCCTTCCTTTTCTATTATCCAACAAACTGAAGAGATACAACCTACAACAGATCTGATGTAACACCCTCTTCTCTCTCAATCTCCTCTCTATTCCTCACTCAGAATACAGATATACATAGATGCAATACAATTCCCTCATATATGGTGAGGGGTTGCCTTCTATGGCAAAATACCCTAAATTAAACATAACTTCTACCGTCAGATCATCCGCCTAATGAATGTCCCAGATTGACTAGAAATTACTATACTTTTACAAGGCAATTTTAAATCTATTTTTAGCCTTGGGGCGCTGGCCACCGAACACTCCAGCTGGGGGAGATTAGGTCCCTTGCAGGGGGGGACAAGTCCCTGCCGTACCACCCCGTGTGGAGGGGTGTACAATCTTCCTGGGGTATACATCCGGCGGAAACCTATGAATACTAAAGATAATCAGGCTCCACATGCAACACTTTCAAGGGAAACTTGCATGCCATTCTCCTCTTTGAATCTGATATCCCTATGAACCACTATCATCTTGCTGGTTGGCAAGTACGCCTAATAATTGTGAGGTGTACCATTGTACCCAAAAAATATCCCCAAATCTATTGTCAGCTCAAGCTTCTTCCAAGCATATTTGGTCACATGGAAATATACCAATGACCAAAAAATCCTGAAGTGACTAGCATCTGGCCTCTTACTGGAATAAGTCTCCTCTAATGTCATCATCCTTAGAAACCAATGTGGACTATGGTTCTACAAATAAACCATTGCATTGTGTGCCTTAGCCCAAAACTTTAATTGTAGGCCATGATCGTGAAACATATCCCTTGTTGCCCTTACTATGCTTTTATTCTTCCTCTTAGCCACCCCATTCCGCTGTGGGTTTTCGGGTGCCATCAACTTTTGTTTAATCCCTTCTGCTGAATAGAAGTTCTTAGACTCATTTGAGACATACTCACCATTGTTATCACTTTGTAGAGTTTTAACCTACTTGCCTAACTCTTTCTCCAGCAATGCTTTAAACTCACAAATCTTTGTGAAGGTTTGATCCTTTTTCTGCATGAAAAATATCTAGCATTTTTGAGAAAATTCATCAACAAATATAACATAATACCTGTGTTTGGCCATGGATTCTGTCGAGAATGGTCCACACAACTCTAAATGGACTCACTCTAGAATAGCCTCTACTCGACTATCTCTGTCGTGAAAGGAAGACTTAGTGTATTTACCCAAAGTACACCCCTTGCATGTATCAACTTTCTCTAGTGTACCTTTGGGGAAACCGGTGGAGATCTATTGCATGATCTTCAAAGCCCCATGATGTAAGTTGCCCAATCACCTGTGCCATAACTCACCAATGTCTCAACTATGCACCATCTCTACTTTCATGCTCAAAGAAGCACAATCCTCTACCTCCAACTTATAGAGATTCTTCACCCAAATCCATATCTTATTTACTTGACCCTTGGCTATGTATCGAAGGAACGCCTTCCCTTTCGAGAAGATCACATCATAGTCTCTATCCTCAAGCATGGAAAATGATACCAATTATTCTTCAACCTGGGAACATACATAACATTCTTCAAGGTGAGTGGAGACACACGCTCCCTCTGAAAAATAACCATGCCCAATCTAGTAGCACTATACCTCTCGTCGTCACACATCTCGATATGCATATGGAGATCTTTCTCCTCTAGGTCATTGAATAACTCCTTGTTTCTAGTCATGTGAACTGAATATCCCCTATCTAAGTACCATACACTTCCCCATCATTGATGACACCATGCATGTAATGATAGAAAAGTCGAATTCAAATTGAGAGGCAAAATCCTCAACCGCCACTCCTCCCCAAGACTTCTTCTTGGACTTCTTGAGTGGAAAATTTGTAGAAAAATGGCCCAGATAATGACAATGAAAGTAGAAAAATCTGATTTGGAATGGGAAGCTTTCCCTTTCCCTTCTTTTCCTCAATTATCGAGGCACAATTCTCTTCATCCTCAGTCTTTGATGAAGAGCCATCCCTGGTGTTCCTCCTGATTGCCTCCTACATCAAATCCTACCACAATCATTCCAAATATGGTAGCTTCTACTAACCATTGATAGAGTCCTGATAACTATGCCAACTCTTTGGGAGTACCATAATAGAACGGTTCACCATATCTTCCTCAACAACCATGATTCCAACACTTCCAAGTTCATCATGACATTGAGCGAACTTGGTCAACTATTTTGGAATAGTCTTACCATTCTCTAGTTTCATTTTTCACAGTTTGTCCTTCAGTGCCAATTTCAATTGGTCACTATTGTTCTGATACAAGTCCATCAATGCTTTCCACATAGCATACAAAGTTTCCTTTCCATGGGGACTCGAGACAATGTGGTCTCAAACTCCCTGAAGGATTATCCTCCTCGCCTTCACCACACACTTCTTTCATTCGGCCATATTTTGTGCATATGATGTTGTTTGCTTAGGAATGTCTTAATCAATGAATTCCTTCAAGCCATTATCATCTAGCACAACCTCTATTATTTCCCTCCAAGCTATATAATTCGATCTTCCTTCCAAGGCATACTCGAGCTACAAACTATAAGAATTCCATTTGAAGTATGTATTGCAAATCCGAATTTCACCTATAACCCAAGACTCAAAACTTTGAAATCTCCTCTAGTATATTGAATTCAACTTTGATACCATGTAGAATTTCTTGTAGATTCACAATCTCATGCAATGTAATAAAGCACAGGACAAGAATCTACTTCAACCTTCAACCAATGGAAGCCAACAGATTGATGAAAACAATATGAAAAATAAGAAGATAAATCAATGGCACATAACACAATAAGTTTTCTTGGGGAAGGCCACTTCTCAAAACATCTCCTATCTGTATTCCATTAGATTATAAATATGAGTGAAGATACAAAGCTTGTTCTCATTAGAACATTTCCACACAAGTATATCAACTCTCTACCTCATAAGCCCACTATTAGCCAACAGTTACCTAATTTCCATTGTCTTCCAAGCCTCTAATCTCTTGCGCAATTCCTAGGATGAATAGCCTGTATTTAAAGGGAATTCATGCTTCCAAAACTACACAATGCAAACATAGGTCCTTCTTTGATTGCATGCATGTTATTTACAACTCAGTAAATCATACAACTGATTGTACACTATTCATGCACTCTAGTCTCAAATGGGTCTTTCTGTGAACTGACATGCATGTGTTTCTCATGAGGGAATCTTCAGTTAACTGGAGTAACACTTGTGAATGCACCAGTGCACCAACTAGCTGTTAGTCCTCTATTAGTTCCATAGACAATTAGAACAAATTTAACTGAGCATAGCTCTGTAAACTTAGTTAATCTAATTACAACTCAAATAAACTCATCCTGGACCCCAAAAATTTAGGAAGAACATATACGTGACTACAGAAATACTTCCGACTCGAAATTTCTAAGATCATTAAGTTAATTAAACTTAATTAACTATTTACAAGTTTCTATGAGAATAGAATTCAGTTTTAATTCTTAGTTTAATTCAAGGACAAATTAAACTAGAATTTCTTATTGTCATTTATCAACATGGCATCTCTTCATGAAAAATTTCATCCAAATATGAATAAAATGTAGAAAATCTATTGGTAGGTTAACCCGATAATGCAATATAAATCAAAGCAGAATACTATAACCTACTTCTACCATTAATTTGTGGAAGCTTAAAGATCGAGTTGAACAATATAACCAGAGGAAGAAGAATCAATAGCACAATACACATGAAAATACTTTGGGGAAAGCCTCAACTAAAAACCCCACACTATATTATTATCATACATGGTGGAAATACATAGGAATTATACAAAGCCTTAGCTCTCATAGCTAGCCAGCTCTCAGTACAATCCTCATAGATGCTCATAGGAAATCTTGGCTTCTCTCTAGCCTTCCTCACTGCCCTCCAAGCTCCTATTTCCTTGCACTATTCCTTGTGGATGATCTTTCTATTACCATGTGGAAAACCTCCTTCAAAATTGTGCAATCCTCAAGGATAAATCCTTAATTTCATGCTTGAGTTTTCTTGATGAGAAAAAAAATGCAATTGATAGTAAATTGTCCTTGAACATTAATCTCAACCGGGTCTTTCTTGGAATAGACATGCATGAGTTTCTGATGAGGGAATCTTTAGTTAGCTGGAGTAGCACTAGTTGAGTGCATTAATACATCAACTGACTGTTAACTCACTATTAGTTCCTCAACTTGTTTCGAACTAATTTAATAGGACTTAACTCAATAAACTGAGTTAACTAATTACAGCTAAAATATAACTCAATCTTATCTCCTTAATTTGAGGGATAACTCTAACATGACTTCAGAAAGAATTCTAACTTGAATTTCTCCAGCTAATTAATTTAAAATAAAAAAAAATAATTATTTCCAAGTAGCTGTTAAGACTAAATTTGATTTTAATTCACCATTTAATTCAAGGAAAAATTAAATTGGAATGTTCTTGTTTCCATATCTCAACACTCCCTCTCAACAAGAAAGGGATTATCTTCCACCCCGATCCTGTCTCTATGGAACTCGAATTTACACTTTGACAATGCCTTTGTCAAAATGTCAGCATCTTGCTCCTCTATCGAAATATACTACAACAACATGATCCTCTCGCCGTGTGAAAAGCCATGGGCAACAAAACTTGCCTTATTCTTCTCCACACTGCCATCCGTAGCTTTCTTTACCTTGTAAAGCAAAGGGAACTCACAACTGACTTGTTCTCCGGTCTAGGAACCACTTCCCAAACATTGTTATGAACTATGGAGTCATACTCCTCCACCATAGCATCAACCCAAAACAGCTATTGCACTGCTTCCTCAAAGGAAGATGGCTCATTCTCAACACATTCCCCAATAAGGGCCATGTATCCAGTGTACCTCTCAAGTGACCTCCTCTGTCTGCGCTAAGAAGATGGTGCTCCCACATTCTCTCTCACATCATCCAACAATCTGTCACCTTCTCTTGTGCACTTCTATCCATCTCTGGAAGACTCTTCTTGAGTGGATGTCTCCACTCCTAGAACCTCTACATGCAGCTATTCCGCATCAGTCTGAGGCTCCTCTCCTTTAGGAACCAATAGTTCCTCCACAGCCTATAGTTGGAGCTCCCTCTCAAGGGAAACTCACATGGCCTTCTGCTCATCAAACTTGAGATCTCTGTGAACCACTGTCCTTCGACTAGTAGGCAAGTACACCCAATAGTTGTGAGGTGTATCAGTGTAGCCCACAAATATCCCCAACTCTGCTGTCAGCTCAAGATTTTTCCATGCATCCTTTGTCACATGGAAATATACCGATGAGCCAAAGATCCTGAAGTGACCCACATCTAGTCTCTTACCAGAGAAAGCTTCCTTTGGTGTCTTCATCCCAGGTATGTGATGCGGGCTTCTATTCTACAAATAGACCACTGTGTTGCATGCCTCAACCCACAAGTGAAGTGGTAGGCCTTGGTCATGCAGTATCTCCCGTGTTGCCGCTATAATAGTTCTGTTCTTCCTCTTGGCCACCCCATCCTACTATGGGTTATGAGGTGTCGTCAACTCTCGTTTAATTCATTCTGTTGCACAGAAGTCATTAAACTCCTGAGAGACATATTCTCCATTGTTTTCACCTCTCAAGGTCTTGATCTTCTTCCTTGACTCTTTCTCGACCAAATATTTGAACTCGCAAAACTTTGTGAAGGCTCGGTCCTTCTTCTGCATGAAATAAATCCAACATTTACAAGAACAATCATCAATGAAAATCACATAATACCTTTGCTTCATTGTGGATGTCGTCGAGAATGGTCCACACAAATCAGTATGAACTCGGTCTAAGATAGCCTCTACTCGACTTGGTGTACTTTCCCAAGGTACAACCTTTGCATGTGTCAACTTGCTCAAGTTTACCTTTGGGAAGTCTTGTAGATATCTGTTGCATTATATTCAAAGCCCCATGATGCAAATGGCCCAATTGCCTATGCCACGACTCGCTAATGTCTTAGCTTTGCACCAATTCTGCTTTCGTACTCAATGCTACACAATCATCTACCTCTAGTTTATAGAGATTCTTCACCTGAATCCCTATCCTTTTGGTCTGACTCGTGGCTATGTGTCTTAGAAATGCCTTTCCTTTACTGAAGACAACATCATAGCCTTTGTCCTCCAACATCATGACTGATACCAAGTTCTTCTTTAGTCCAGGCACATACATCACATTTGTTAAGGTGAGAGGAGCTCCATGCTCCCTCTGAAAAGCAAGCATGCCCACTCCTTAAACACTATACCTTCTGTCATCACTCATCTCTATGCGTGTCTTGAGGTCTTTCTCCTTCAAGGAACTGAATAGATTTTTATCACTAGTCATGTGGAATGGGGCTCCACTATCAAGATACCAAACACAACCCATCATCGATGACACCATATATGTAATGAGGGTAAAGTCCATTTCGAACTGAGAAGTTAATGCCTCATCTTTCGATTCTTTCAAGGATCCCTTCTTGGACTTATTTGATGGGAAATTAGTCGCACAATGTCCCATCTTGTGACAATTAAAGCATCTTACTTTAGACATGTCACCCTTCTTCCCTCCATGAGAAGAATTTGATTTGAAATGGGAAGCCTTCCCCTTCCCTTTACTTGCCTTATTTTCTAAGGGTAGATTTTCTTCATCATCATTCTTGGATGAAGAACCATCTCATGTGCTCCTCCTGATCTCCTCTTGCATAAGATCCAATAATAGTCATTCCCAATTCGACAGTTTCTCCCTTCCATTCACAGAGTCCTGGTAGCTATTCCAACTCTTTGGAAGGCCAAGGAGAGCAAGGCTGACCATATCATCATCAACAGTAGTTATTCTCACACTGCCAAGCTCATCTCTATAGATGGTGAGCTTGTTCAGATATTTGGAAATAGTATCGCCCTTCTCCATCTTGATTCTTCGAAGCTTATGCTTGAGCGCCAATTTCCTCTAGTCGCTACTGTTCTGGTAGAGGTCCTTCAATGTCTTCCACATTGAAAATGGAGTATCCTTGCTATGGAGACTCAAGACAATATTTTCTTGAACTCCCTCAAGGATGATCCGTCTCGCCTTTTCCACATACTTCTTCCACTCAGCCAACTCTTGTGCATTAGTTGAATCTTTCTTTGGGATTTCTTGATCAACGAATTCCTTCAAGCCATTGTCTTCTAATACAGCCTCCATTCTATCTTTCCATCCTATGTAATTCGAGCTACCTTCCAAGGCATACTCAAGTCTCAAGCAATAGAATGCCATTGGCTAACCTTTAAGTATGATATGAATTTGATTTGCACCTATAAACCTGAACTTCAAACTTCGAATTCTCTTCTCAGTATATTATTCATAACTTCGATACCATGTAGAAAATATGTTAATAGGTTAACTTGATAATGCAATATAAATCAAATCAGAATACTATAACCTACTTCTACTTTCAATTTTTCGAAGCTTAAATATCGAGATGAAAAATATAACCAGAAGAAGAAGAATCAATAACACAATACACATGAAAATACTTTGTCAAAAGCCTCAGCTAAAAACCCCACACTATTGTATTATCATACATGGTGGAAATACATAGGAATTTTACAAAGCCTTAGCTCTCACAGCTAGCCAGCTCTCAGTACAATCCTCACAGATTCTCACAGGTAATCTTGGCTTCTCTCCAACCTTCCTATCTGCCCTCTAAGCTCCTATTTCCTTGTGTTGTTCCTTGTGGATGAGCTTCCTATTACCAAGTGGAAAACCTCCTTCAAAACTGTGCAATCCTCAAAGATAAATCCTTGACTGCATGCATGAGTTTTCTTCATGAGAAAACACATGCAACTGATAGTACACTCTCCTTGAACATTAATCTCAACTGGGCCTTTCTCATAATAGACATGCATGAGTTTCTGATGAGGCAATCTTCAATTAACTGGAGTAGCACTAGTTGTGTGCATTAATGCATCAACTAACTGTTAACTCACTATTAATTCCTCAAACAGTTTGGAACTAATTTAATTCGACTTAACTCAGTAAACTGGGTTAACTAATTACAACTCAAATATAACTCAATCTTATCTCCTTAATTTAAGGGATAACTCTTGCATGACTTCATAAAGACTTCTAACTTGAATTTCTCCAACTAGTTAATTTAAAATAAATAAATAAATTATTTCCAAGTAGTTGTTAAGACTAAATTTGCTTTTAATCACAATTTAATTCAAGGAAAAATTAAATTGGAATATTCTTGTTGCCACATTTCAACATAAAAGGCTTCAAACAATATGTACATTAAGAAATGTAACTCAACCAAAAAATTCTTGTACATGTTTCAAAAAAGCATAAATAAGAGAAGATAGAGATGCATTTTTCACAATTGAACAATTGTGAGAAAGCAAGACAAAATAAGGATCAACTTGCATGTTTTTAATAGGTTGAAATGTAATAGTACAACGAGTCAATACAATCATATGGATTTTATAGGCATATGGAGCAATACAATAGTTGAAAAATTGTTGCGTTTCTTTTCTTGGCAGATCCTATAACTTAATTTGAGATGATTATGATAACCGTGGAGTTGCTATTTGAGCAGTTTATAGTGGGTTCCTTGAGGAATGCAAAGATGTTCTTGAAGAATAAATTACTTATGTATGTACAAAACTCTTTTATGCTTCCACTATATAAATTTTATTTATTGTTTGATTGATGGTATGATCTAATAGTAATTTCTACATTAAATTAAATTAATGAGCTTGTCTATTTAATTGAGATCATATGGATTGTAGTCACCTATGGTTGAATTTTTGTAATGTAAAAATCCCAAATACCTCAAAGGGTGAAATATTTCTCCAAATATGTGAAAATGTGTGCTTACCCCAAAAACATCTACTTGAGGGGGAACACACCTTCAAATTCAAGGAATATCCTGCATTATGTTTATTTCACACCTCTTCTTACCTTCAAAATCCCCTGGCCACGTCCTTGAAGAGGGTTTTAAACCTCAATAGTCAAGTGGACCTTTGGCCAAACCCATGTGTATCTTAGTGCTACATGGCATACTCTCACATTGGGTGTTCATCTTTTGAATCTCCCTTTTTTATTAGATCCTCCATCCATATGGTCTCAATCCCAAGGTTCAACCTAGGAAAAAATATCTCCATTGTCGAAACAGCAAAAGAGAATGTAAGTCATGTAACCATGCCTCTAATTACATGTAAAACATTCCTAAGTGGATCCTCATAACCTCCATCAATCTAACCATATACCTTTTGTATGCTTATTCTTTCCTTGTTTGATGAAGAGTTCTCGGGATGGATAAAACAAGGTGCATGGCCTCCAAGTCTCTCTCTACAACTTCTAACTACTGCTAAAATTTAAAGATGTCATGATGTGATAGAAAGATAAGAAATCACATGAAATATGGAGATTAAGACATGCATTTTCAGGAAGTAATAGGAACTATTACATATTCCTAGAATAGATCTTGTAACATCACCTTGCTTGATGGTTCAAAAAAAGCTTAACAATCTTCAATGAGTGCACTCTCTCTTGCCAAAAATATCTAACCATAATAGTCATTAGAGGCACTTTGAATTACTTATAAGGGTAGCACCATACTTATACACTTGTAGCTCCACTTTGTAGTGTTTTAAGAAACCACAAATGTAATCCAAATAATAACCTCCTGGGTCTAGAAAGAGAACATAAAAGTAGTTGATTTTGCTAAACAAAAACACCCCTCTCACTTCAGCCTAATGGTAATGATAAGCCTCAAAGAACATGGTTCATTTTCCATTCAGGTACATGATTGGAGTTTCATTGAACAAATTTATTTTGTCCCCTTTTTTTGTTGAATGTTTCTAGGGTTAAACTGTTGGTTTTAACACTCATATTAAGAAAAATCTAGTGCCAACACCTCTAAACCAAAGCACATAAGCAAAAGTAATCAGGAAAACCAACTGCTTTTGTATACTAATTACGTCTTTTAGTGGAGTATGTCCTTTAATGTGATGGATGTCATTTAATGTTTCCAACCACATTGAAAATCCAATATAAGAATTAAAAGTGTCCTTTCAAGATGCTAGGAAATTGCATCGGGTTGCAGGTGCATTCAAGTGGTCATACATATATTTAAATCTGTCCAATTCTAGTTGAGAAGAGGCGGAGCTTCACTAAATTACTGGAATTCTCATTTCTCTAGCAAAATATCTTGGTCATGTAGTCAATATTTTCCAACTTCTATTCATAACCCATATCATTCCCTATAAACACAACTATGCCAAACCTTGATTCCTTTGAAAATGTTAAAAAAATCGATCAAGATCCATTAAACATTTTAGTAGGTGTATTGTGTTCTAATGCTAAGTTAGAGTACTTGTTGAAAGATAAGATAGTTCCAATAATGTCCACAAGTAATCAAAGTAGCAGGTCAATGAGAATTGAAATTACAACCAGTAACCAATAAGGCATAGTACAATTAGTGAATGGGTTCATTTTTAAGGCACAAGTTGCATAATGGTCACCATTTCAAAATCCCATGAGTGTCCTACTTGGCCAAATCTCAACTAGAGGTTATAGTGGTAGTGGCTGGAATCGATCTTGTGTGATACAAGACCCACCAAGTTACCAGATCCTCGAGTCACCAGAAAAGAAACACAAAGACAAAACTAATGAATAAGTATAGGATAGAGAAGAATTATTTGTTGCCCCCATTGTAATGTTTAACAGTTTCATTCTTAAAAGGAAAAAGAAAGAAAAACAAAAGAAGGAACTATGGTCGATGTGAAGATGCCAATGCAATTAATGATAATGTCACTGTAAGAAAGAAAAGGAAATTATCTACATATCATTATAGATGAAGTAATAGAGTAGGAAATAAGCCTCTGCTTCCCTCTCAAAAACTATGAAGATTCCATTATAATGCATAATGATGTCCTCAGAAAAATATCGACGACTAATAGAGCATAGTTGGGTGATCCTAGGAGGAAAGAAAAAACAATCAATGACTTTCTCCTTACAATCAACAATAATCAGGTAATAGAAGTTTTAGTGAGAAAGTAGAACTGGTCAGTAAATCCATGCTGAAATCTTGTATTCATTCATGACCTCATGGAAGCAGGTTCTTCAACCATTCAATGGAGATGATGTGCATGGATTCCATAATTTTTTGTCATGTATGTCAAGGCCAGTGAGTTTGCATGGCTCTTATAGCAAGGAGTGGATACATACATTAAAGAGATAATTTACCTAATAAGCCATCCATGTGTAACCCTAATATGGAATACTAAGGTTAAAATTACAACAACGGACTTGCATCCAAGAATAATGAAATTCATGGTGATCTTGGCTCTATTCACTAACTGTGGTAAGAACTAGGGTTCCTCATGAGAAAAAAAGTGCCTAATAAGCATTAATAATATTGTTGAAGATAACAACAAGAAATGCTAAAAGTAGAAGTGCTAAAAATAGCACTGCTAAAAATAGCACTACTAAAAATAGCAGTTTGGGTACGAGTGCTGGATTGAACAATAGGGAATGAAAAATGGAAGTGCTAAAAATTGCATTCTATTTTTAGCAGTTCAAGATGGATTCCTATTTTAGTCAGTCCCTGGACCAAAAATAGGAAGTAAAATTCCAATTTGAACTTAACAGCTGTTTGAAAATAAATTAATTAATTCTCTATGAGTTAATTAATTGTGAAAAATCAAACACGAAGTCTATGTGAGGACATTCAATAGTTTCTGTATTAATTGATTAATTTATCCATCAGTTAAAGAGATAAGGATGAGTTCTATATTAAGTAGTAATTAGTTGGCATAGTTAAATGAGTCAAGTCCAGTTAGATTGATTTAAATAGTTTGTTTAAATTAATGTGAGTTCAGCTAGTTAATGCATGCATGTATATAATTGCTGCACTTTAGATAACTGAACATACTCTCATCAATAACTCATGCATGTCAGTTCAGACAGAGACCTAATTGAGATCAGAGAAGGGACAGTGTACTATTAGCTGGATGAATATTTTTCCTATAAAGGAAGCTCATCCATGATGGGGATTTATCTCCTTCAAGACTGCGTAGTTGGATCATAGGTTAGTGAGTGTGTGAAGAGGCTAGTTCACACAAGTGTCTGCGTTGGACCCCAATCAAAATTGCGCGAAGAAATAGGAGGCTTGGAGGGTAGACCAAAGGTTTGAGAGAGGCCTTTGACTGTCTATGAGTAGCAGAGGTATTACAGAGAAAGCAAGATAGCTTTTGAGCTTGTTCTTTTTGTAATAATGGTTATATTTCCACTTGTATGCTAATATAGAGATGGGGTTTTAGGCTGGTGCTTTCCCCTGCATATTTATTCTGTGTTATGTGTGATTGATTTTTCTATATCAGTTATATGTGCTCTTATTGATGTTGCTCAAATTGATTAAACTTCCACTAAATTGATTGTAGAAGTAAATCAAGTATTTTTCTTTAGTATAATGCATTATCAGGTGATCTATAGGTGGGAATTTCTACCTGGTATCGGAGCACAAGTGATCAAGGAAGAACAATATACAAGAAGGGAGAAGTTGAAGTTTGTGATTCCTAAATATAGAAATCAAGTTCTTATGACATCTCTATTTCACCTATGGCGTTCAATGGTTTGAGACTCGAATATGCCCTTGATGGCAGTGAAAATTATATAGTCTGGAAGGATCGCATGGAAACAGTACTAGAGGATAACAGTCTAAAGGAATTCATTGATGAAGAAGTCCCCAAGCCGACTCGTGTTGCTGAATTGGATGAATGGAAGAAATGTGTGGCTAGAGCAAGGAGAATCCTTCTAGAGGGAGTTTGAGATCACATAGTCTCGAGTTTCCATGAGAAGGAGACATCGTTTTCAATGTGGAAAACATTGAAAGATCTATATCAAAATAGCAGTGATTAGAGGAAGTTGGCATTGAAGGACAATCTTTGAAAGATCAAGTGTGAAAAGGGCGACACAATCTCTATGTATCTAAAAAAGCTCACCTCATGCAGGGATGAGCTTGGAAGTGTAGGGATCATGACAGCTGATGATAAAATGGTGAGTCTTGCACTCCTCGGTCTTCCTAAGAGCTGGCATAGCTACCAGGACTCAGTTAATGGAAGAGAGAAACTGCCAAATTGGGAACGAATTTGGTTGGATTTGATGCAACAGGAGATAAGAAGAAGTGCCAAAGATGGCTCTTCTTCCATGAAGGATGAAGAAAATTGTGCCTTAGTGAGCAAGGTGAAGAAGGGGAAGGAAAATGTTTCTCATTCGAAATCTAGTTCTTCCCATGGTCAGAAGAAGTTTGACAAATTGAAAGTGCGATGCTTTCATTGTCATGAGGTGGGCCATTTTTCTACAAATTGTCCACAGAGGAAATCCAATAAGGGATATGTGGAAGGATCAGAAGGTGAAGCACTTTCTTCATAGTTCGAGTTGGATTTCAAACTCTTCACATGCATGGTTTCATCCATGGTGGGAAGTGGTTGGTTTCTTGATAGTGAAGCTTCTTTCCACATGACCGGCGATAAAAATTTGTTCAGTACTTTGGAGGAGAAAGATCTCGAGATACTCATAGAGATGGGTAATGGTGAAAGGTATACTGTCTCGGTGTAGGCATGGTTATTTTTAAGAGGGAGCATGGTGCTCACCTTACCTTGACCAATGTCAAGTATGTACCAGGAATGAAGAGAAACTTGGTGTCAATCGCGATGCTGGAAGATAGAGGCTATGATGTAGTCTTCAGTAAGGGAAAGGTTTTCCTTAGACACATCATCACTAGACAAGTGAAGCAGATCGGTTCACCGGTCAAGAACCTATATTCTCTTGATGTTCAAGATGCATGCAAAGCCTTGAGGAGCAAGGCAATTGATGGAGACTTGGTGGTTGAGATAGAGAGTATATTACCTTTGAAGATGCAACACTAGAAGAAGTATCAGACAATTGTGGAGGAGCCACGATTAGTGCAGTAGCTTCAGGAGGTTGTGGAGCATCCACAACAGGGGAGGCTAAGAGGAGATCGAGTAGAGACATTTATTCATGCTAAGAACTCCAGTAGGGGGAAAGTTCAAGCCAGGTGGCTAGAGGGATCACATGCAGCCATACCTCTAGGTAGGAGGTGGGGCGATGTGGAGTGATTGTCCCATAGAGGCTGATATGGGGGCATGATCCTTGAGGTACCCAACCTCTTTCATTCAACTTTGCTACATGAGCCCCGACGAGGAGTAGTAGGACTCACTGATTGTGTAGAGACAGATGTGTATGGAGCAACAAAGAGAGCTATAGTGTAGGAGTCCCAGGATTTTGTAGAGCTAGCAAGCTACAGCAATGCGAGAGGCACAGGAGTGTTGCAGCAATGCAGGATGGCACAGAGAGGTGTCCAATGGTGCGAGATGCATAGAGTTTTGTAGCAGCTCAGATGTCAGAGAGGGAGCACTTGTTATCAACAAGTAGAGCTTCAACATCAGAGTATGTTTCAAGCCCAAAAGAGAGGTTAGTTGGGAATTCTTTTGTTCCAAGAGTTGCTGGAGCAACCACACTTGGTGGGAGTGTTACATGTAGAACATTCCATAGGTACATGATCGAGTTTGAGTTGAAGCCTTTCTTGTTGAGAGGGAGTGTTGAGAATAGCAACAAGAACTACTAAAAATAGAAATGATAAAAATAGCAGTTTGGGTACCAGTGCTGGATTGAGAAACAGGAAATGAAAATTGGAAGTACTAAAAATAGAATTCTATTTTTAGCAATTCAGGATGGATTCCTATTTTAGTCAGTCCTTGGACCAAAAATAGGAAGTAAAACTTGAATTTGAACTTAATAGTTATTTGAAAATAAATTAATTAATTGTCCAAAAGTTAATTAGTTGTGAAAAATCAAACGTGAAGTCTATGTGAGGACATGCAACAATTTCTCTATTAATTGATGAATTTATCCATCAGTCAAAGAGATAAGGATGAGTTCTATATTGAGTAGTAATTAGTTGGCTTAGTTAAATGAGTCAAGTTGAGTTAGATTGATTTAAATAGTTTGTTTAAATTAATGTGAGTTTAGTCAGTTAATGCATGCATCCATATAACTGCTGCACTTTAGATAACTGAATATTCTCTCATGAATAACTCATGCATGTCAATTTAGACAGAGACCCAGTTGAGATCAGAGAAGGGACAGTGTACTATCAGTTGGATGAATATTTTTCCCATAAATGAAGCTCATCCATGATGAGGATTTATCTCCTTCAGGATTGCATAGTTGGATCAGAGGTTAGTGAGTGTGTGAAGAGGCTAGTTCACACAAGTGGTTGCACTAGACCCCAATCAAAATTGTGCAAAGAAATAGGAGGCTGGGAGGGTAGACTAGAGGTTTGAGAGAGGCCTTTGATTGTCTATGAGTGGCAGAGGAATTGCAAAGAAAGAAGGATAGCTTTTCAGATGATTCTTTTTGTAATACTAGTTATATTTCCACTTGTATGATAATACAGAGATGGGGTTTTACACTAGTGCTTTCCCCTGGATATTTCTTATGTGTTATGTGTGGTTGATTTCTCCGTATCAGTTATATGTGTTCTTGTTGATGTTGCTCAAATTGATTAAGCTTCCGCTGAATTGATTATAGAAGTAGATCAAGTATTTTGCTTTAGTATATTGCATTATCAAGTGATCTACAAGTGGGAATTTCTACAAATACTAGGGCCATGGCTGTTTTCACCTTAAAATTCAAAAATTGATAGAACAAATGCATGGTGTGTATATCTAGGTCAACAAGACACCGTATATTTTCATTTTCCAAAGCATAGCTAATAAATAACAAATAAAAACATATTTGAACCAACTTAGACCTAAGAAAAATCATGATCATTTGTGAATTGTTTACAACAATAAAACCAATCTTTCATATTAATTTCAACTAGCTTAATCCTGACCAAATCCATAAGGGAGAATTTTACAACAATAAACCAACCTTTGGTATTATTTTGAATAGAAAATGTGAGTTTTGATTACATTACTTGCAATATAAAACATGAAATTGTTTCAACTTTAAAAATAAAATATTGGAACCCATCCACAACAAAATTAGCTATGGCCACACATTCTTCCATTCATCCATTGATTTAGCTATCCAATCAAGTTAGATAATAGAAATGGCACAAGACAATGCTTCCACATCCTCATCCTTTATTGAGAGTGCACATGCAACAACATTTTGCTTCCTTATTTTGTAGATGATTTCAAATTCATAACCTAAGGTCTTTGTGACCCATTTTTTCTGCTCTTTTGAAGATAATCTTTGTTCCAAAAAGTATTTTTTACTATCATGTTCTATTTTTACCTTGAAGTGTGTTCCCATTAGGTAAGGTCGCCATTTGTTTAGCGCATGTAGTATTTCCAACATTTCCTTCTAATAAATAGGTTTGTGTAAATACTTTCCTTTAATTTGATGACTTTCAAAAGAAATGGGTCATCCTTCTTGCATTAAAACAACACCAATTCCATTTCCTTAGGCATCACATTCCACAATAAATTTTTTTGTGATGTCTAGCTTAGCTAAGACTGGTGCTTGGCACATTGCCTCTTTAAGATGTTGAAAGGTCTTAGTTGCTTCTTGAGTCCAACAAAATGCATCTTTATTCAATAATGTTGTTTGAGGTGTTTCTATTCTCCCATAATTCTTAACAACTTGTGATAATGCCTTGTCAACCCAAGAAATGTTATGCAACCATCACAAAAAATAGTATAAAATATACCAAATGTTATGCAACCAACACAGAAAACAATAGAAAAGATAGATCAACAACTTAAGAATTATCCTCTTTGAGGGGGAAATCTCCTTTACATTACATAAATGAACAATTATTTGATGATACAAATGATAAGACCTCCTTGGTATATATAGGAGTCTAAGGGGTCACAATATAATCACATCCTACATAACAATAATAATGTAAAGTCATGTTGGGACGGGGTCCCCCAGGGTTAAGTTTTGCTAAGTCTTAAGTCAAATTTAGAGAAGATATTGTAAAGTCTCCACATTTTAAGGAGCAATGTGTGTGTAGTGCAGGTTGTTAAGAGTTAAAGGGGATTTTAGGCAAGTCAAATTCCCTTAGTTTGCAAAAGGATGAGTTGTATTAAACTCTGCCCATGGTTCGCGGACCATGGTAATATAATGTAGAAACTATACAAGCGAGTCATTGAGAAGTAATTAGAGTGTTAAGTAAGTTCATTATTATCATTGATGCTTAGAGTTTGAATTGTTCTTTTTCGATATCTGCGCGAAGGGGAAGGATCTTGTTGTTGTGTGTGCGAAGACCTAAGTAAGTCTACCGTTGAGTGTTTGGGCCCCTACAACAATGTCTACAGGGTCTGAAAAGTATATGTATTGAAGATATGGAATAACAAAGAGTATTTGAAGCAATTCTATTATAAACTCTACACTTATGTGTTTTCTGTATTTATGATTAGTTGAATGCCATTTATTTGTATGATTGTTTTAATTACACTGCGAAGATCTGGATCTATTGTTATATGTTATTTTATGCATCATTAGACCCTTAGGCAAAGCTCATAACTCAGTTTAATTGGAAATTGCATTAAGTTTGAGGATTTTGAGGATAAAAGTTTGTGAAGGTCAGATCAAGCCTTAAGTTGAAGAAACACCTTACCCCAAAATCACGTACCCTTATGGATGTAGAAACCTTGTTCTGGCATTCCCTAATATTGCCTCAGGTGAGACTATAGCCTGTGTTAAGTGAGTTTTTTCCCGAATGGCTGGTAGTGTAGGGTTTCTTTAGTTAGCGCACGTAACTCTGAACCTGTGTCCAAGCCCCCTTAAGCCAACAAATGGTTTCGTTTCCAGGATCGAGATCTATATGAGGGATGTGTGATGTGGCATTCATGGATACCAACTAAGAAAGAAATCGAGAAGTGGCTAGATCGGAAGTTGCACGAGTTTGCAGCCTAGGAGAATCAGAATCCACGTTTGTTAAAAGAAAGCTGATTATAGAGATATTTCTACACAGAAGAGCCAAAAGTTTTCTTTCCAACATTCCCTTGCGAATTACACGAGTGGCTGTCCAAATTAGCGAATAGCAAACCTACATGGAAGCATGATGATCCTATTGTGTGGACTCTAGAATTATTCAAACATCTTGAAGGATCTAATTATAAGGTTGCAAGGGTTGTTGATTACTAGTATTGGTAGTATCTTGGGCAATTTCATTACTAAATTTGCAATCGATACATCTGTGTCTTATAGAAAATCTGAACACCGATTCTTCAAAGGTCCAAGAGGTAAGTACTTGAAATCGATAAAGACCTGGATTAAAATGTTGATATGCAAAAAAGGGGTTATGCATTTACATTAATGTTTAAGAGAGGTGAGACTAGATCTGCGTGAATTGGAAAGTGATTCAAAGTAGATCTACACAAATTTGTTGGTAGTGAATACAATCCTTTATTGGGAGAGTTTGGAAAAGAAGAAGAAAGAAGTAGCCCTAATATGCCTAGAGGTGTGACATAGTCAATAGATTAGGATACTTCTAGAATTCCACATCCATACACTCCACCTCTACCTTCACCTCCACCTCATACACCTACACCTCCACCTCCACCTCCACCTCCACCTTTGCTATTCAATATGGAGAATACAATGAAAATGTATGTATTCAAGGGTAAGAGATCATAAGATCCCAATCAATTTTGTTTCGTCGCAGAAGCTGTGTGGAAGGCACAATAGGTCAATGATGATGACATGCATAAAGCACAACTGGTAACAATGACACAACAAAGAGCACTTACCTGGTACATCAAATATAGTACGACTCATCTGGTTGCTTCGTTTATGGAATGTATTGTTCCAAATAGGATTTCATGGAAAGGAATTAAAACATAATCGAAAATATGATAAAATGGTATTTAAAATTAGACTCCCATAGAATAGGAACATAATTTTGAATTGGTAGTTTCTAGTCACATGGGTAATTCCATTTGATGAGCGAGAATGGAACAAAGGAAATAATAACATCTATCAAATAGGAAGACGTACAAAAAAATATATTTGAATATGGGGGGATATGATAATGACAATTTTACTGAATCTGTGATATTATGGGACAAGATGTTAGCCCAGTTTAGGCATTTTTCATCATTTAAAATGCCATATGTTATTGGAATCCATTTAATTTTTCAATGCTCAGGAATTTGTTCCCCATATAATCTTATTAGCATTTTAATAAGAAATCTAGCAGGCTTCTTAAAAATAGCTATCATAACTCTTTTTTTCCTTTGAGCTTGAAACCTTGTGCTTCTTCTCTCAGCCAATCTTAAATTACTATATCATAATTCTCTTGACATTTCTTCAAGACTATACTTCGAAACTTATAAAGGAATTTAGTATTAAGGTGGATTTCCACAGGACTGAGAATGTATATGGGTGATAAGCCTTCAACTTTCTAGGAGGCTATGACAATTTCTTGATGGTTTGATATTTTTCGGGTTTTAATATCATCACAAGAGAGAATCCATGAAATTGTGTCATAATAGGGAAAATTTCTAAACCTAGTTGCTACTTTATGTAACATTTTTGCTTTGATTGCTTCAAACCAATTGTTCTTCAGTAGTTCTTGCATTTTTAACCTTTCTCTTTTCTCAAAGAATTCAAATATCTTCTCCCAGCTCATTGTACCTACTTTTTGTGTTTTGTATGTTGAATCTGAGATGAGTAATGCATTGAAGTTGAGTTGGTATGCTGGTGGATCATCCATCCCTTTAATGTTTCCTCTAATTTTCTCCACTTGTTGCTTTTCCATTGTATATTTTCCCTTCTTTACCATTTTATAACCTATAAACAGTCACATAGGATATATAATGTTTTCTTATTTAAAATTTGAAATTGAATTCAAGAATTTCTAAAATAAATAACTTGTTTCTTACATAATGTTTTTTGAAACTGGTACTCTATTTCCTTAATTCATTGTTTGTTTGAACAATAGTTAAGAAAAGAGCATGCGACCAGAACACCCTAAAATCTTAAATATTTCGTTGAAGATTTTCCTTTTTTTGGAATTTTATGAGATGTAAACACAAAAGGAGGATATATAAGCTTTGATTATTCAAAATTTGGAATTGAATTTAGGAAATTCTGAAAAACAAAAAATAACATCATGCTTACACATAAGTTTTTGAGACTAGCACCATGTTTCCTTAACTCAATTCTTCTTTGAACAAGAGTTAAGAAAAGAGCATGCAGGCAGAAGACCCTAACATATTGAATTTTCCGCTAGAGAGTTTCCCTGTTTTTTCAATTTTATGACCTATAAAAACTAATAGAGCATATATAACTTTTGCTTCTTTGTTGATGAGAGACAACATTGTTTCATTATGTTCATGTACATTCTTGTTTAGAAAGAAGAAGTATGGAAAATTTGGATCATTTTTTGCCAATCTATACTAATCTTTGTTCAAGAATGTAAGATCATCACCAGTATATGTACATGTCCTAATTCTATTTAAGATGGACACAAAATCTTTATTGTATTGTCACACTAGTTGTTTTCGTTCATAAGTTTGCACATTTTCTTTCCAAAATTTGTAAGGAAAAATAGTTCCTTTAACAAGTTGTTCACATTCTTTGCTTAATACATCAAGTGTTAGAAGTCAATGACACAATGTGACGTGGTGAAAGTAACAAATGCAAAGCTGAATGGGTTGTGATACAATGTGTAATATATGCCACTTTTCCAGTAAATGCAAGTATTAAACCCTCTTTTTCAAGGGATCACTTTGTAAGTCTTTCTTATAAATACGTACTTGTGCATGGTAAAATTCTTATGGAGTGAAAGGTTTTCCTATACCTCCACCTTTAGTGATGATCAAATAGAATCACTTACAAGGAATTTTTTTTCCATAGAACTATTTGTTTGATTATTGTTTGTTGCTATTAATCTAATCATCTCATGATTTCATGGTGTGCCAATATGTCCAAAAAAACGGGCTGATTAATGAATTTATTATTTTCTTAATATTTAGTTTGAGTGTTTTTGAAGTTCATTTTCTTTTGCAAGTCTTGTTGTATGTCATATTTTTCATTAGAACAAGCCCTATTATCAGTTTCTAATGGGAAATGAAGAATAAATATTTTGTAGTAGAAGCAGTTTCAATATCACCCGATGATGTGATTAAAAGAGAAAATAAAATTCAATGACATCAACAATGTGTTTATGGAAAAGTATGCTTCAGCCCATGTCTCTTCATTTTTCTTTAATGTGTATTCAAAATATTTGTATGGGATGTAGAGCATCATTTTCTTATCTATAATGGTTTTTTGAGTCCATGTGTTCATTGTATCGAATGAATCTTATGACATATGTACATTTTCTTTTTTTTGATGTTGCTTTAATGATTAAATAAGAGGAAATATATTCTTCCAGGAAAAGGTCTTGAAGGAAAATGGTTTGTGCAAAATATTTATCAATATTTATCATGCAAAAAACATCTTCAGAATTATCAGGTTCTTCTTCTAACAAAATAGGTCTTTTTAGAACATATGTTTGTTTTTTAGTTGGAGCAGTGTTAATGAAAAATATTTTTCTAGAAGTTGAATACAGAGGCAATGAAAGCAATATAGACTTCTTGTTAAATTGATATTTTTCGCATATTTAGCAATGTGTTTCCAACTTTGTGAATAGTTTAACTTTTTTTGTCTCCATAAGATATGCAAATTTCTCGAATTTTTTTGAATGAAGTTGTCATGGAACGATCAATTTTTTTCATATAAGGGTTGCAATATGTTGTTGCAGGATAGGCATCTAAAATAAATTGAGCATTTGTGTTCCCTTGCCACAACGAAGAGATTTTTTTTGAAAATACATTTATGCACACATCACAAGGATTTATTTTTAGTACAATTTCCTGAGTAATACAACATAGTAACAACATCATTTATGATTGTTTTGCAATTCTAAAGTTAGCTAAAAACATGTCAAATGTTATGTTTTTTGAATAGGAATTGTCATGTAGAAGAAATGAAAGTTTCTTTACATTTTTTGGATATCATTATTTTCACTACACAAAGGATGTAAGATACAAATTTCATCAATTGGTGGGATAGGGAAACCAAATTTACAAGCAGAATTTTTACATTTTTTGCAAGTCCTTATGTGGTGATGAGTTTGAAATTAAATCATTTGATTCAACAAAATTGTTGAATCACAAGTCAAATATTGATCACTGGAACCTATGACATCAATATCAGGGGATTGTTTATATATTGGTGGATATTGAATCCAAAGTAATCCATGGTTATGTTTTGTTCCTCTACTTTGGAATTCTGTAATGAAATATAATATTGCACTTGACCAAATCTTTCATTATTTTTTTATCAAGGAACACAGTGACGAGATTCTATGCCTAAAATATCAACTATATATGACCAATTGATGTTTGATCAATGTTTCAATGCATTCATCATCAAGTTTGTTTGTTTTATTTTTTATGGAGTCAGTGATTTGTATTTTTAGTGAATTTATCAATGGTTCCCAAAGATGCTCAACACTAGTAAACGTGACAAAGAAAATTGGTGGGCCAAGCTGTCGTATCATTGCAAATATATATTTTTGTAAATGTTCAAAATAGTCAGGATATGTGTGAATGCTTCTTAAACATTGATATGAAATTGGTGATTTTAGTAATTTCTGAAGATTTCTTTTATTTTTGACATCTTTAGCAGCTAGTTTTTGTCCTTTCAGTTCTCCTTTAGGAATAGAAATCCAAGATGAGTTAGAAACTTGGTTTATCAAAATATGAATTTATTTACAAAATATGTTTCTAATATGTGTTGAAAATTCGTGAGACATTTGCAATAGTTCCCATTTTGTAATTTTTTGATACATAAAGAAATTGATAACATCGGTAGGGTGACTTGATCCAAAGAACAATGTGAGGAAGTTTAGTTCCTCAGAGAATTTGTCTTGAAAAATGCCTAGGGGATGAAACCCTTCACAAGGTGCAACATGTATTATTCTTTTATCAATATCATGGATAAGGTGGACCTCTAAATAACCATGTATAAGTGTTGTATTTTCTGGCTGTACATCATGATCTACGTATGGTGAGTCTAATTCCTTCATTTTTGGACTATCGTTTTGATGATTTTTCCGACTTTGATTAAAAAAAAAATTCCATTCACAGTTGATTACTATTTGTTATCTCTTTTATAGATACGTGTTTCACAAGTCATGTGATGCAGAAGTCATTTTTTTGGGCTGAATATTTTTAGAAAAATAAGCATTCTTGTACTCCAATTTTCTTTTTAGCATAATTTCCACCATCATATTCTCATCAATACATATAGGTAGTGTTGTTTGAATTCTATCTAGACTGAAAGGAACATTTATGATCATTCTTGTTAATCCAATTCTGATTATTTGTAACCAAGTTGTCTTATTTGTGCAAAATCCATTCTTGGTGCCACTAATATCTCTTCAAAATATGTCAATTGTGCAACATAGATCAATTTTTTGTTTTGTTGAATGTTAAGAGGGGATGCAAATATAGGCACCTTTTCATTGAGTATTGCATTATTAGAATATTTTCATATTTTTTTCATTGAGTTTAATGGCCTTGAAGTTTGATGCAGGTATCACATAGCATATAGTAGATAAAATGTGTTTGTTAATAGATTGCATGCCCTTCCAAAGGACAATCTATCACAATTTCATCATGCATAGGTAGGCGTGCCATGGATCGATTGTAAATATGCTTCAATTTCTTTATTTTAATTTACATGTCGCTTTTGTGCTTGTTGTAATAGATCACATTGTGCTCGTATTGCATATTTCAACTTATATAAGTTAGTATAACACTTACTATATCCATTGGAAAAATAGGGAGAGACTTCTTTGTTATTTTGGGTCTCCATTGAATAATGATTATTTTCCTCACTTGATGATTTGAAGTCCTTCAATACCTCAACTAATTTTATTTATTATTTTATATTGTATTCTCAATCGAAAAATGCTTTAGTCGAGTACAAGATCTAGCAAAACTATATTCTTTTCTGACAAGATATCTACAAGGTACACTTGAAATTGACTTGTATTTTTATCTTTCTGAGATTCTTTGGAGCACTTGTGGTATCTTTTCATTGTGATTAATATTTTCAACATTTTGAATTTCCATAAGTGCATATAAATTTGCATGCGATGTAGATATTGGTACATGCATAAGGTATAAGACTTTGGAGAAAGTATGTGATGAATAGAATCTCAAAGAAATATATTTTGTTTCTATATTCTAGATATATATGTTAGCATAAAGTAGTTCACATATCCATTGTATTGAAAAGCATTTCCCTCTATATTACCATATGCATATGGAATGGATAAGTTTATAATATAACCTTGTTAAGCATTCATACATTTATCTTGTTCAATGTTTCTAGAATTCATGTGTTGTTTTAAGAAATTTGTATCTCTGTTGTCATTGCAAATGAAATAATTGAAAAAGTATAATTAATTTTTGTTCTCATATTCGACATATCAAAACCATGGTGCAAGTGAGAAAATAGAATCAAACAAAGAGTCATGGAAATCACTCAAATTTCATTGATAGATCAAGAAGTCTTGTTCAAATAAGATTTTTTCAGTTGAAAATATGTCAAAGTATCCAAGTGCGAATTGGTATGGAAAAATAAAAGAGCCAATCACTTTATCTGTTGAAGCTACACTATCTATTATGCTATGTAGCAAGAGTGGTTCAAAATGTCCACATGCAGGATTTTGGTTATGCAAAAAAATATTATATTTATATCCATCAATGTCTAAATTGAACCATAGATATGCTTGGCCATTTGTAAATAGCCAAACATTTACTGGGACTTCCAACCATTTGGAGAACCATTTGATACAAAATGCATCCACCCCATAAGCTAATTGTAAATGAAATAGAAATAGAAGAAGGTGTGGAAAATCCTTCAAAGTGCATTTAAAGATTATTAACATGAAGATCCCAAATATATTTAGGAGTCAATTCTATATGCTATGAATGCAAAGCAACATCATGTCCATGAGATAAGAAATGTGGAAAGTGGTTTACAATTCCATGTCGTATCTCAGTTGAAGTATAGCGAAAGTGAAGAAGAATAGTGAATGATTCAATTAAACAATCACCAGTATAATAACAAAAATGCTCTAATCTATGTAAATTGAATTTTGATAACCTGTGATCAATTTCTTGTAGTTTTGATCCTTGTAACACAAACTATTTTTCATTTCTATGAAGTATGTTGAGACAAGGTGACAAATTTTCCAAATGTGACAATGATTTATACATGGGCGCTTCTGTGGGGTAGAAATATCATACCACATGGGTTCATATTGGGGGATATATATTGAGGAAAAAATGACATAATATATTGGGGGATATATAGAAGGGTAAAGGGTTTTTAAATTGGGAAATATGAAAAATGCAGCTTAAAGTGAATGAAAAAATATAAAAGGGTATAAAAATGTTAATGAAAAATGGATACCTATAATATCTAGTGAAAGTAGGGGTTTTTTAAATTTGGAATTTGTATTGGGTTCATAGTGGTAGGGGGTTAAATAATATGATTTTTAGAGGTATTTTCCAATATGTAGTGAAACTAAGGGTATTGTTTAATATGCCATCAACACATGTGATATGTTAGAGGTTCACTTAGTGAATCCCCCATGGATTTATAGCATTAAGAACATGAGTTGCATTCAATTTTCAATTACGAGGTATCATATTAGAACATTTTTAGACCTCTTATATATTATGTAGCCTATGTTGTCTCTATGACTGTTTTTTTCCTAATTTTTGTTTGATAATACTCTAAGAATGAATACCTAACACTATGAAAAAGGAGTAGGAAAAATGGGCATAAGGAACCTTGGAGATTGGATTATTTGTAATCAAAATATAATTTAAAATTAAAGATATTTATATAGTTAAAATAATACCAATAAAATCACTATTATCATTCTAACAAATTTTCAAAACACAATATTTAATTTGAAAAAAAAAAACTTTGACAATTACTCTAAATTATTTTAAAAATTTATAAATGAGCTAACAATTTTTGTAAATTATTTTCAACATGTATAAAGAAAATAGAATCCAAACTTTAGTTTCAAAAACCAATTCCAATATAGATTTTTTTTATAATAAACAACTTTAATTTAAAATAACAATCATAAAACTACTTAAAACAATAATCATATTCAAAAGTTTATTAAAATAATAAACATACTCAAATTCTTATTACCATAAAGCTATCAATTTCACCCTATCTAAATTACTAACCTACCATTGCATTCTAAAGACATTATGCTATCAAATAAAATCTAATGTATTGAGCTGCCTAGCATAATGTAGTATTTACTTCTTAAAACTTGGTCATAAATAAATTGATATATTTAGAATGAGAGTACATGAGAACCATAGTCCCTTCAAAATTAGGATTATTTTCATTATTAATAATATCATTTATAGCATTGTAGCCATCAATTTTTGCAATGTACAATAGTATTTACAACACTATATCCATCAATTTATGCAAGGTACACATGGCTTGAGTACAAAGACAAAGTAACATTGTATTCAATGCTACTAAAGCATATATATTATTATATTATATATTATATATATATATATATATATATATATATATTATATATCTTGTGAAAATAATAATGACTAAAGGTGGCCAATGTGGCTTTGTATCATATTTTTTTTAGCCATTGAAATCATTATCTACTATGCCATAAATAACAAATAAAATTCTAGTCAAACATGGCTTAAGAATTTTTAATAAAAAATAATCACTCGACTATAATCATATTACTATAACTCCAGTAAATTGCATATGAAGGTGGGCAATGTGACTTTATATCACATTGTTTTCTAGCCATTGAAAGCATTATCTACTATGCCGTAAATAACAAATATCATTCTAGTCACACATGACTACAGAAATTGCAAATAAAAAACATTACTCAATTGTAATCATAGTACTATAATGACATTAAATTGCATATGTACTTTAGTAAATGTGTCAATTTGAGCAAAAGAAATTGCACCATAAATTACTAGAAAATACAATATTTTAAGCTTCTATAGTTGCTCATCTTGGAATAAAGATTCCATGTAGACATACAGAAAAGAAAAGACTATGAGATTTAGAGGTGCATGCAACATTCACTAATTTTAGCATTATAATTCATGAAAATTCTTTCTCGCGTGACACCTAGTGAATCAAAAACTTTTATCATTTAAATCACACAAAAAAAACTTTTGTTTCATGTTTTCCACATGCCATGGAAATTGCATTTAAAACGTTCATTATTTTCCTTCTTCTTTGTTTTATTTGCAGAATTGAATTTTTTATTATCGTTCTCCTCCTCTTCTATAAGATGTTGCAATGATTTTGATAGTTACAACTAGACATTTCATGACCCAGAATTATTCACAATTGCACAACACTATTTTTTAAAAGATTCCACCCAAACCAGTAGACGTCACCTGAACCTAGTATATCATGAAGTCAAATAATGACTTAGCAATCTAATTTATATCACTCTTTAAAGGATTTTTAGTATCGACTATAATAAATAATACTAGTAAAAGGTGCTCTAAAAACTTATTCCATTAGTTGACGATATTCAAATGTAAATAGATTTGTCATTATACTTCAAATTATATGAAAGATAAACTGACCAAAAATTCAAATATAAATATCTAAAAAATATTTGAAAAAAATGATAATTGTCTTTAAGTGTTTAGACATTAAATGCTATTAATTACAATAATTGCAAATAACAAAGGTTGTAAGGTTTTTAATTCTTTCTAGTGCACGTTTGTCTTTTATTTCTTTTAACTTTTTTTGAAAAAAAATGCACATAATTGCTACATAAAAACATTAATACTATTCCATAATTCAATTTTTTTAAATGTCTATCTTTCCACCTACATAAATAATATAATGTAATCGAGATTAATGGACAAGAATAAATTTCATTTAAGGCTTCTATAAAATCTGGCAAGTTTTGGATATTGCCTCATCCAGATAATAGTATCTAGCATTCAAAAATTTATAGCAAATTCAAACATGCACAAATGTCTACAAAACCTTAACCTTTAGGATCCCATATTTACAAATTAAAAAGCACATGCAAAATCAAGTATTTCTTAGTTGATATAGCAATCACTTCATTGGATCGTCAAAATATATATTTCAAACGGCCATTATAAATATTACAAAGACAATAAGCTAGTAGATTATCTATCTACATAAAAGACCTAGATACAATGATTTATACAAGTGATTTGCATGTATGATTCTATATTTTTATTTTTTACATCAACTACTTTGCTCAATACATCATGATTTATAGTAACCACTCCCCTCTAATAAAAACAATAAAATGGTTTCTAAACTATACACCATTAAGATAATTAATATTATAAATCAACAACAAAAAAAAAGTATTAATAGTGCAATCTTATAAATATATATATATATTAATATAT